>JASAND010029688.1:0-37637 GCA_030248195.1 Trissonchulus latispiculum | reverse complement strand
AGTAGGAATTATTTAGTTAGTCAATGTAGTGCATTGATCGTTTATAATGCTCTCTGGCTGCGTTATAGCTTCGTCTTGAGTGCGCATATGCCCACAGTCTTTGGAAAAATTTAATTGTGTTACTACTAAACAGTTGTTCAGGTTTCCCTTTGTGATTAAAGCCCTTGGAGATCTTTGTGGCTTTGACGTTGATGAAAGTACCATTCATGATTTTGTGACTATTCAGTGACAATTACTGATGTTACCCTGAATAATAGGATGAATTTCTAACCTCAATTCTTTCATGACTAGCTTAGTAAAAAGAAACAGTAAGTTAAATTATGTAAGCTTTTAATTCTATGATCATCTAAAAAAGCGGTCAACTTTTGAAATAAACGCCGTACGGCTATGTGAAAACAAACGTATATAAATAAGATCGTAATTCTAATTGTTTAATTGTAAATCAAAGAGAAACTAACTCGAAGTTACTTCCACATATATATACTCTTCGAATCCTGGTATGTTATAAAACAAGTCGGCCGTGGAAGCGGGAATCGTGAACTGGCATAACTTCGTTTCTAATCGGACTTAGTGTTTTGCTGGAAACATCTTTGTGTTTGAGCAAATCTCGACGGGGATTGACAGGTCTAAGCACCTTAGATTGACAGCATTTTATTGCTAAGCCTGGCCTTACTTTACAAGCAGTACGACATTGGATATAAGCGGATTTATTCAGTTCATCGGTAATTGACTTGCCGATGTCAGAAGCAGGGTCCTGTGATTAAGCAGTCGTCTATCCTTACGTTAATTTTTATTCACTCTCTTAGCGCTTTTTATTTTTGAAAATCAGAGAGGAGAAACGTGGCGATAAGAAGGGAAGACGTGGTCGTCTACTTCTCATCTATATATATATATATATATATATATATATATATATATATATATATATATATATATATATATATATATATATATATATATATATATATATATATATATATAACTACAAGTCGAGCGTCCAAAACGGCCACAGTACGTAATAAGAAATTTTGGAAGTTTGTAAATATTAATCACCAAACTCTGGCTGCTCTAAATCTAATCTAAATCTAAATCTAAATCTACATGTGGCCATAATTCGACTTGTTGTATCTCACATGGCAGCACGCACGTATCCAGATTAAAGCTTTTGAAGGTCGATATCTAGGACTGCACCGGTACCTGGCTGTGTGTATTTTAGGCAATAGAAGTGGGGGAGCCCCTCCACTAGTGGGGGGGGGGAGGTAATAAAATGGTCTAATGCCAAAAATACAGTAAAAATAGTCTGTCTTCTACATTACTGCTATAGCTATGCTAAAACGTGCTCAAACATTGAGTTTGAGCACCATTATAGACGTTTATTGACCGAAAAAATCCGGCGGAGCCGGAAAATCTTTGAACATTTTGACCAAAAATCCTTAAAATTTGGCATTTTTGGGCACCTTTTATATAGTGAGTGGGGCCTGGGGGGAAGCCCAAAAAAGCGGGGTTGGGGCCGAGTGTGGGGGACCCAAAAAGTGGGAGGGCCCCCACAAAAGTAAACCCAACCTGGCACACACCCCAACACCGTGGCCAGATTCCTGCTTCCGTAGTAAGGGCCCCGGGCGATGTTTTTGATATTTGTATTTCTTTGACCAAAATTTCGAAATTTTGAAAGTAAAAAATAGGTGAGGTGTTACAAATCGTTTGTTTCATAGCCCATTGCAATGAAAACAGCAATAGCAACTTTTGTGTACCAGAAATTTTTGCAAAACTTGTATTTTTAAAAAAAATTATGGAAACTTTCCAATTTCGACGCCTAATTTCCAGGCCCCTGCCGGGGCCATAGTGAGGTACTAGCCCTGGTGCATCCCTAATGAAATCAGGCACTTTTGGATTCCCACTATTTTTGATTTATCAATATTTCTTTCCGCCTACCCTTTTAAGTCTGAAATTTAGGTGATGATTTGTGGAATGTAAGCACTGGTTTGCTTTCCGCTGCTTCTGCTTTGGTCGATCCGGTCTTCTTTCTTGCGATTCTTGACGCTCCTCTCCAGCCACTGCTCGATACGCTTAAGGCCGTCGATGACAGTGAGTAGGACAACAGGTTGCATTTACACCAGTGTGATAGATTTAGTTGTTGGGCAAATGCAGTGCGAAATTTTTTGTCTCGAAATGCGTAGATGATAGGATTGTAGAGGGTTGAGGTTTTGGCAAAAATTGTCGGTATCATGGCAGCAAACGGTCCCAGGATGTTTGTTGGTCCAAACTGGCCCAGTAGGGCGACAATGGCGTAGGGTGTCCAGGCGAGAATAAAGGATAGAATTACTATGAGCATCACTCTGGCCATGGCAAGATCGCGTCGCAGCTGTACTCTCAGTTTTCGTTGATCCCTGGTTTTTTGTTGCACATTTGGCGTTAGTAGAATCTGACATTCCTTTTCCTCGGCTGCCAATTTTCTGTTCTGCTGGTCTTCCGTCTCACTGGAGGACGTTTTTCTTGTCATCGTCGCCGGTTTCGAACTAGTTTTGTGATTTGGCAATCCTGTTTCTAACAGGGCCGTATGAAAATCTTTCCGATGCTTAGACTTAGCAGATTTGCCCAGATGTCGACTGTGTCTCAGAGTTTCCTCACTAGCAATAATGATTCGCAGAATCAGAATATAACTGGCGCAGATTACAGCAACTGGAACAATAAATCCCAGTGTAAACAAATAGAAGATAAATGACATTGTAGGCCAGTCTCTACTGATGTAGTCAAAACAACACGACGTTAAGAAGCCGGCCGGACCATAGTGACTCCAACCCAACAAAGGAGGTGACGCCAGGGCAAAGCAGTAGATCCAGATACCCAGAATTGTGGTCAACCGGTGCTTCGTTGTAATATCCTTTGCTTTAAATGGATACGTTATTACGTAGCAGCGTTCGCCAGCAATTACCGCCAAAGTAACAATAGACATCAGACCAAAATAGCCCTGAACGAAACCATACAGTTGACAAGTTGCACTGCCATAAATCCAGACTCGATGTAGGCTTGTTGCTGAGAACAAGTAGTAAGACATAAGGGGGCTGAGGAAGTCACTCAATGCCAGATTGCAAGTGTAGAGATGCTGACTGCGTAGTTTTTTGGATGCCAATATGGTAAAGATGACCAAAAAGTTTCCAAGAATGCTGACAGTACCAACGCATGCCACAAATATTGCAAAGGCTAAATGATATTCGTAGGGTGTTGGTGCAAAGCTCAGCCAGTAGGGATGAATTGTTTGAAGAATGGACGTATTTTGAATCAGCGTCCAGCTTTCCAGTTTGTACCAGTCTTCATGAAGGAAATAAGAAAGCGACATTATTTTTATTTATAGACAACTTTCTTTGTATATGAATTGGTATAAATATGAGTACGTAAACATTAGCTCTGAAAAATTAAAACATTATAATTATATGTGTCTCAGGGAAACTGTCATCTCCGTATTTCGAAACTTAAAGCGTACTTTAGAAAAATAATAATAGCAAAATGTATATAAATGCCAAATTCTGCAGGTAAAATGATTGACTAAAACTTTAGTTGTTGGTTCCCACGTCCCTGGGCTTATTCTATGGAAATTTTCTTGGGGGTCCCTTTGGGGGGGGGGCGAAAATTTATCAAATTTTGTCTAAAAACATGCTAAAAATTGCGCTGTTTTTATAGTAGTCGCAAAAAAGTTAGTTTTCGTCCAAAAATAAGAGGATTTAGTGCTTAAATAGGCAAAAATGGAAGACAAAGTTTCCGGCTAAGCCGGAAAGTTTTTGAAAATTTGGCCTTCTGAGCGATTTTTTCAGAGCAAAGGGGCAACCACTTTTTGAGGGGGGGGGGCGATTTTGGGGGGAAGGATGTTTATAGGGGAGCCCCCACTAGAATAAGCCCAGCGCCCCAGTTCCATTGGCACTCGTTCAGATGTTATTAAACGAAATAGTTCTGTCTTTTAGTTTTGGAATCCCAAAAAGTGGGTGGAAAAGTCAAAACGTGAGGGTCATCCACCTCCCTGTAAAAAGCCCAACCCCAGTTTATGTTAATTTATACGATGGTTTTTTAAGTGAGAAGGCTGGTACAAATTTTTCTAAGACGTGGCGTAGAGTTGAGTATTTCCGCCGGTCGGCCCGGTCCGACATCCATTTATTTGCGGGCCGGGCCAGGGCGGGCCGGATCGACTCTCGAAAATGATTTGAAACATTTAGTCATTCTGGTTAATTTACAGCAAAATTTAACATTTGGTAGCGCAATTTAGCGTTTTCATCATTCATTGATGCCTTTGAAATAATTTTATTATTGAAAGTTTGGAAATATTCTTTTGCCAGGCCGGACCGAATTTTGTCAGCTTGCGGGCCTGGCCGGGTCGGGCCGCCGAAAAATCCGACCCGTGCTCATCTCTAATGCGGCGTAAGCATCACGTATGTACCCAAGCTATAAATCGTCGGCTTGGAACAGCCTTCATGTGTATATACAACTATACTCATGTACGTGAATGCAAAGTAGCACTTGAGTTTGCTTCTGTTAAGCCGGAAGATTGAAAGCTAAAAGCTTTCTTTTTGTTTGTACCTAAGGGATGTTGATTCTTTTGAAGTTGGCGACCCTATATAGCAAAAGTATCTGAGTGAAAAGTGACACTAATAAGATGTAGAGATACGTGACGCCTACGTGTCGGAATTCATCCAGAGACAGAAATTGCCCAAGTCTGACTTCTATTCTTAACATTAACGCTATATTACGTACGTTTATATAGTTTCAGTGTTTTTCACTTTAGACTTACGAAAACAGGGTTTCGTTTGCTAGAAAGTTATAAACCAGAACTGTTCATTTACTGGTTAACTGAATGGCTCTAATAACTGGATTGAGTTAAAGATTTGAAGAGCAATTTAACTGCACGAACAAACTTGCACGAATTTCTTCAGTTTCTTTCTGGAACTTTCGGAGGCTTAGGGCCCAGCACCAAACTTCTTGTGAAAGATCCACCCCAGGGAAACCGCCGTTCTGATTAGGACCGAGATTGTGTCGGGCCGAGGTCTGATCAGCGGACTTTGACACCACTCAAAATTATTTTATGCACTGTTATATATATATACATATATATATATATATATATATACATACATACATACATACATACATACATACATATATATATATATGTCTTGGACTCTTATGAAAGAGACGTAGCAAGGCTGTTGAAGCTTTTGTCTTGGATAACTAAACTTATGCTCAAAACATGTTAATTTGACATCAGCTTATTACTAAGCTTCTTGTTTTGTACAGCATCCAAAATAAGCGCTTTATTCTGGTTGCATTTTATATATATAAAGACCTTTTATATTCAGAGAATTATAATTAAGAATAAGCTATCTAATCTTTGATGGTGATGAGTCCCGTAATCTCGTTTGTACTGCTCGGTCTGGGTTGAATCTAGATTTTGTCTTCAGTTATTTGAATAAAGTTTTTGATTTATGTACGTACAAAGTACTTATATAACTGGATTTGTGCTGCGCTTATCAGTTAGCACTAATAGTGGCAGCTTCTGCAACTAAGTGAGATATCAAGACAATCAATTATGTACTATATAATCAGGGGCGTATGTATTCAGGTTTTGAAAAAGTGGTGTATAAATTTATAATTCACATTTTATTTATGTCCGACTGTAAACGTGATTCCAGGGTTATAAGTAATCACTGCTTACTATATAATTAGTGCATAGGTTTTTTAAATGGAATGAAATTATGACAATTTCGACTTCAACCAATTATTTGTCTGTGTTTATACGAATATACGTCAGAGATCGGCAAGGTCAAAGTCTGCAGCCTACACCAGTCATGGCTGTTGCGTAGTCCTTCGTACGTTTTCGGGGGGGGGGGCGGAGGGTAGAAATTATCGGGGGGATGTTTTGCTGGGTTTTTTACCGGGGGGGGGGGGGTCGGTGGCGCCCCCCCCCCACTTTTTGGGTCCCCCCACTCGACCCCTCCCCACTTTTTTACTTCCCCCCACTCACCCTAAGGCAGGCCCCCACCCAGGATTTCGAAAAGAGGAGTCCAAGCTAATATGCAACGGGGGTCTTTGGGGCGGAGCCCCCACAGAAGTATATAGAAAATAGAAAATTTTTGCATTTTTGCCCGAAAACAGTATATATATATTGGACGTTGATTTCTTGCAAAAAGTAAATTATCGCTCCGACGGCGCGAAAATTTTTTAAAAATAGCGGTGTTTGCCATAAAAACAGCAAACATTTTCCATTTTGTCATCCCAAAAGGGGGTCTAGACCGCCTGAACCCGTAGGTGCGGCCTTGCCCTGAGGTGAACAGAAAATGCCAAATTTTTTGGGTTTTTGGTCCAAATTTTCAACTTCGCCGGAAATTTTTGGTCAAAAATCGTCCATTTTGGTGCCAAAACTTAATTTTTAAGCACATTTGAGCTTAGTTATAGCATGTAGAAAACAGGCTTTTTATACGGTATTTTTGGCAGTTTTAGCGCATTTTATTCCACCCCCCACTTTTGGACCTCCCCCCCACTAGTGGGGGCGCCCCCCCCCACTCGTCCCCACCCCCAACTTATTTTTGCCTAGAAGAACCCCAGTTTTGTATGTAGTCCTTCGTACTTCTGACAAAACTGATGTTCTAGTTAAACTATTAACACCGGTTTAGTTCGCGTACTACGGACTAAATACTGCGCAGTGCGTAGCCCGTGTACTACACATTAAAGACTACGCAGTGCGTAGTCCGCGTACCATGGGCTAAATACTGCGCAGTGCGTAGTCCGCGGACTAAACTGTACTACGCATTAAAGACTACGCAGTGCGTAGTCCGCGTTATACCCACTAAAAGGCCTTCGCAGTGCGTAGTCTGTTGCGTCGGCGCGATTCGCGCGCCCTGCGTACGCCTTGCGTAGTCCTTTGTATCTGCTTGCGTAGTGCGTGGGTCTAGCCTACACTGGTGTAGGCTGAGTGTAGGCTATGCCGACCTGTGATATACGTAATTCCAATTAATACACGTATATATATAATATTTTCGTGTGATAGAAAATTTTTAATGTCGTGGGAGTTAGGCATAACGAAAGGGGGAGAGTTTTTGCTATAGACTTTATATACGCACGTTTTTAAGCTGCAAGCCTCCTTGCCTTAACTTTGATGTTTATGCTACACTCATTTCCTATAGGGCGGTGCTTAGATATATATGTTAGCTAAGTTGCAACTTTATTGCTGCTGCATGTATATACGTATATACGTATTGCGATAACTTACAAACTGCTTTCACCTAAGTGAGGGCTACGCACTAAAGCCGAAAATAAACAATGTATCTATAGCTAGCCTTAGATTTTTTGAGTCTATTAAAAATTTGAATTAATTTATCAATTTACTTAATTAATTTAGTTTGTTGCAGAGATGACCACGGATTTTCCCTGCTCCACTGGGCTAGCAAGGAAGGCCATACAACGATTGTGGAGCTGTTGCTTAATCGTGGAGCTCGTGTGAATGCCACCAATATGGGCGATGACACGGCACTGCACTTGTCCGCAGCGCACGGACATCGGGAGATTGTTCAAAAGGTTTCTGACCTTTAAAGAAATTTAAAGAAATTTTAAAGTACAAAATTAATTTTATGTTATGCAAATTATGATTTATATACGTACGTATGTACGTACATCATG
This sequence comes from Trissonchulus latispiculum, assembly GCA_030248195.1. Classification (NCBI taxonomy): domain Eukaryota; kingdom Metazoa; phylum Nematoda; class Enoplea; order Enoplida; family Ironidae; genus Trissonchulus; species Trissonchulus latispiculum. Next base: position 29,978 of record JASAND010029688.1, on the reverse strand, counting down.
CGTATTATGCTGCTCTTGTTAGCATGCTTTAACTCTGCGGTGAGCTACTTGTATATATATATACTGCTAAAACTAAAACTCACAATTTTTCTTTGTTTTTATTTGCATTTATGTGTACCAGTTATTTTTAAATTTTTTATACTATTTTGATTTTTCATTTTATGGCCGTGTTTTCTCGAAGCCTTCTGTATTTTTCAGTTGATTGCCCGAAAAGCTGATTTGAATGCCATCAATGAGCACGGAAATACACCGTTGCACTATGCCTGTTTCTGGGACTATGTTGATATTGCCGAAGTAAGTATAGCTTATTTTTTTGCTTCTAGTTGTAAAAAGGTAAAAGATACCCCCTCGGCAGGGTATTTTTACCGGGGGGGGGCGGGAGCCCCCCGAAATTGACCTTCCTCCCCGAAAATGCCTTCACCCCCCGAAATGGCCCCCCGGGATTTTTTGGAGGCCCAAATTTTTGCCCAAAATAGGCAAATTTTCAAAACTTTTCTGGCTTCGCCCGAGATTTTTTCGTGAAACTGACTATTTTTAGCCTAAATCCTGGCATTTTTGAGAACTTTTTGCCTTTTTACGTATAAAATACGCCAGAAATACCAATTTTTAGCTCATTTTTGCAAAAAATCCCCCCGAAAATTCCCCCGCCCCGGAAGCCCCTCCCCCGAAAAAAACCCCTAAAACAATACCCTGCCCTGGGTGGGAGAGCTCAAAGCTACAGAAGGCTAAGTAGTGCTGCTGCTGGTGCGCTTACGACTATCCGAATTTGCAACTCCAAGCCAGGAGGAGTGACAACTCTAATGTTGATTACATCTGTGGCAGTTTGTATTATTTCCTATTTCACTTATAGGATTTGTTGGATATTTTTCTATGAAAAAGAGTGTTAGTTAATTGCATGTCCGTTTTTTGTAGGACCTGATTCAAGCCGGTGCTTTGGTGACCATTGCCAATAAATTTGGCGACACGCCCATTGACAAATGCCGGCCCATGGTCACAAAACGAATTCACGGTACATTTGCGATGATACACTGTTTTTTGCTTTTTTGCGTTTTTTAGTTTTGCAAATTTTTATGACCAGTTTGTGGCAGAACGATATTTTTATGTACCATTGCTGGCTATAAACAGCTTTATTATGTGAAGACAAAGGGGAGGATCTCTGGCTTATTCCTTGACAATATTTTATGGGGGGTCTCCTCGAATGGGGGTGCCCCCCACTAGGAATAAACCAGGGATGTGACTGAAGTTGTCTTTATAGTTATTTGTTTGTTTAATTAATTAATTAATTAATTAATTTTTGTTGTTGTTGTTTATTATGTGAAGACAAAGGGAGGTTTTTGACTGAAGTTGTCTTGTTATTTATTTATTTATTTATTTTTGTTGTTGTTGTTTCAGAAATGGCCGCCGAGTCAGGTCAGGATCTGAACCGACGAATCCCGTTCAAGGATCAGGCCTGGCGCGGCACCAAAACCCGGAGTCGGGATGCCACCCTGTCTCGCTATACGGGCATTGATGCCTCTCAGCTGAACCTGCAGTCAAGGATTGCCTCCAGTCATACAGGAGAGGTACCTGGGTTTTTTCAGGACTTTTTTTGGATTGTTTGTTTGTTTGTTTTGTTTGTTTGTTTGTTTGTTTGTTTGTTTGTTTGTTGTATTTTAAGGACAAACAGAGTCAGGCTCTTGCTAAAATTTGGTATATGAATGCTAAAATAATGAATACGTATTGTTTTGAAATTGCGTATACGTACCTAATGGTAGAGGTAATGTTGGTAAATGCAGTTGATGTATTAAACGGGCATAGGAGTACTAGACTAGGTTTTAAAATGTGAATATCCGAGGGTAGATTGTAAGTGGCAAGAGGGGCTAGGTTAAAACTGTAACAATATAGACCAGCTTCGCTTAACAACGCATAGTTGCCGAAATTTTCTAGTCTGAGCTCTAAATAATTTATACAGAAGAATTGGTTGTTCCATTTTTGTCAGTTTTGTTTCGTTTTTCCGTTAATTTTCTCTCGTTTTAATCTTATAGCTGTGGAAGGGAACCTGGCAAGGAAACGAAATTGTAGCCCGGGTTCTGAAACTTCGGGAATGTACCAGCCGAATCTCTCGAGACTTTCAGGAAGAATATCCCAAGCTCAGGTAGACTCGTCTTATCGGTTGCTACTGACTGACTGTTTGAGTTGAAGAAAACAAGAAAATACACGTATCAGAACAGAAAGAACCCATGAATACATTGAGTGAAAAACTTATGACATAAAGAGCGTGCTCATAATAAACAGTCGCGGAGTTAAGCTGACATTTAATATCTTAAAGCTCATTGTCGGGTAGAATCAGAAAGCGAATTGAAAATCGTAATTTTAGGAATCTTAAATGTTTTGTTTGACGCTTACGAAAGGCGAAAACCTCCACTCAGCCCTAAATTCGCGGCAGTTTTTTTGCGAAAATAAACTGAATACGTACTACATAAAAGTCTATTTAGAAATATTAAATACTAACCTATTGCATGATGCTGCCGACTATTTGTAGTTCTAATTTGTATTTTGTACCTCTTTTGTTTTATTTTTTAAGGATATTTTCTCATCCAAATGTCTGTCCTGTCCTGGGCTGCAGCAATTCGCCGCCAAATTTGGTTGTCATCAGTCAATTTATGCCTTTTGGCTCCCTTTACAATGTTCTACACGAACAGTCAGGTATACTTACGTCGGGTAGTATTTACGTTCGTATGTAAAATTCCATTTAGTTGCCAGTTTTAGTAGACAATCTTTTTCAGTTGCTAGGGAGGTAGGGTGGTGTAGCTCGAGATTACCAACATAAGTCTAACCAGTCAACTAAAAACGTTGAGTCTATTTTAGTTTAGGTTGAAACTTTCTACGGGCTTTGGAGCTAGAACAGAGTTTGCAATTTTCGAAGAATTTCCAATATTTCATTTCAGTTTTCTGGTCGGCTAACGGCTGACAAATTATAATTGTTTTCTTGTATTGGTTAATTAATAGGCTAAGTTTCTGAGCTACAAGTTACAAACAGACAATTAATGCTACCAGCTATGCTGTAATTTTTAACTGTTTGTTTTCCATATTTTGTTTTTTTTTGCGTTTTAGATTTCTAGTTTTTTCCGTATATTCTATTTTAGGAATTGTGGTTGATCAGGCTCAGGCCCTGAAATTTGCCATCGATATTGCCCGAGGAATGGCCTTCTTGCACACCCTGGATCCCCTGATTTTACGATACTACCTGAGCAGTAAACATATCGTGGTATGTAGGTGCACTGTGGGCATGCTTTTCAGGTAGTTTTTGCAGTTTTTACAGCTTCGGACTGGTACATGACTTTCTTATTCTTTCTCATTTACGGAAGACTTTATGATTTTTGCAGCTCTTACAGAAAACTCTATGAAGGCACAAGAGCGGGTTGCTGTTAAATAATATGTACCTGATAATTATGTACAAGGGAGTTAAGCGGGGTTAAATGAGTTAAATTTAACCAGATCTTATTCATGAAACGAATGAAAAAATGGGTAGAGTCAAGCTGGAATGGAGTTATACAATTTAAAAGACTTAATGTTATCTCTACTCTACCGAAAAGGCGCTGTGATTGGGTGGTTTCTGTAAACTATCCGTTTATCGAACTTCTGATTTGGCTATTTAGCCGGAAAGGATTATTCTTCTATTTCTAGATTGACGAAGATTTATCCGCAAAGATTAACATGGCAGATACGAAATTCAGTTTTCAGGAAAAAGGAAAACTCTATTCACCGGCCTGGATGTCACCAGAAGGTTAGTTCAGTTTTTTTCGAATTGATTTAATTTCACTTTTCTTGAATTTAGCTCTATTTCTTTGTAGGGGGATTAATTGTTTTGAGTTTTACCATTATGGACTTTCCATACTTTTAGCGCTTTTTCAAATCGTTGGCCAGTACGCTTAGGATAGAAGAGTACAGTAGTGCTGGGACCGGTTCCGATTTTTGAAACCGGTTCCGGTTCCGGTTCTTCACTACCGGTTCCGGTTCCGGTTCCGGTTCTAGCTACCGGTTCCGGTTCCAATTGGTATTTTTGATAAAAAAGCTAAAATCACACGATTTTTTAGTTTTTTGACAGTTGCTATAAAAACTTTATATATTTAACTGCACAAAGCTATGAACGTGTTTTTAAATAGCGTTTTTTGTTTTACTTATTACTATTTATATACAAATATGTTATATATCTGTTTCATTTTTACCAATATGTTGGGGAAATTTTAGCTACCAGGGCCCTGTTGCATAAAGGTGATTAGAGAATTAGTGATTAGTGATTAGTTGATTAGTGTAGCAGTTTTTCGCGGATAACCAAAGCTACGAACAGGCTACGACAACAATTTAGATGTCATTTTGAAGCGTTTTGAGCGTTCTAATGAAATCATAAGTTTAAATTAAGTTACAATTTGGGGACATTGGGGAAAATCGTTGAACGAGAATTAAAACTTTTCGAGAACTTATGCAGCACACAGGTACAACTAACTTCATACCTGCACACAGGTACAACTACTACACCTTCATCACCAAAAATTGTATGTTACAATAAATAAAATCAAGCTGCTAAGTTTTTATTTTACATAGAATTTGTTTTAATTTTTGTAGCTGAAATAAACAAATTTGTAACAAAAGAGCGCTAATCCCTATCAAATCCTAAACCTATATATAAGCAAAAAGTACTAAAATATGACTATGAAATATGAAAATTTTTAATAGACCATCAAAGGCATTATTTTTGGGTAGCGTTAGCCAACTGCTATTAATTAAATAAGAACGGTACCTCCTCAGGGATACTGTTGCTCAGCTTAACCCTTAATCTGGAGTTGCGCCTTCAGTATACTGGATGCTTCAGTTGAAGTTTGCACACAAAAATTGCAGAGGCAACAGCTAAAGCTGGAAGAGTTGCCGTAAAGCATCAAATCCTTAATGCTTACCTTTGTCATCCTTAAAGAAGAGTTAACACTGAAGACACCTTAGTTTTTCTTTTTTTATAACCTTTTCAGAAAACTTAAAACATTGACTGAAAACTGTTATTAAAGACATCGTAAAATTGATATCAAATCTTCTGGCTTAAAACAAAATTTCATATCTAAATATAAGTACCAAAATAAAGTTAAATTCCAAATGCTAAATTTAAATTCCTAAGAAAATTTTAAAAATTTACAAAATAAACCTTGATTGAAGTTTCAAACAGCCAAAATTAACACTAGAACCGGCCGGTTCCAAAAGCCACCGGTTCCGGTTCCGGTTCCGGTTCCGGTTCTAAAAATCCTACCGGTTCCGGTTCCGGTTCTACCGGTTCTTTTGGAACCGGTCCCAGCACTAGTACAGACATACGTACGCATTATTTTTAAACGAAAACTAATTTTAACTTGTAAGTTGTTCGTTTAAAGAAAAACATTCATTATTTCCGGTTCATTGCTAAAAGCTAAGCTATTAATAATAAATATATAGATGTACTGGCTTATTTTAACTGGAGGGGGGTGCTCGGTAACCTCCCCCCACATTCGAGGTCCCCATAAATTTTTACCTCCCCCCATAACCCAAAAAATTACCAAATTTCCCCTTTTTTACCCTAAATTTTAAAAACATTTTCCGGCTTCGCCGGATTTTAACAATATTTTCGCTATTTTAGTGTAAAAACACCTAAAATTAGTCATTTTTTAGTGATTTTGGCAGTTATTACACAGAAAACGTAAAAATTCGCCAATTTTTTTTCAAAAATATTCTCTAGGCCCACTAAAGAAAACCCAGCCCAGTTTTGGTGAGCCCCCCAGCAACTTTGAGCCCCCCATATATTTTGGCCTAAAATAAGCCAGACATATGTCCGTCCAACTACTGTTAGTTTTTTAATATTTAATATTTGTAATTTTTATATGCTTTCAGCTCTCTCAAAACGACAGCAAGATATTAACATGCGTGCTGCGGATATGTGGAGTTTTGCAGTCTTGCTGTGGGAGCTGAACACTCGTGAGGTCCCCTTCTCTGATCTGTCACCCATGGAATGCGGAATGAAGGTAACTTTTTTACTCCGATTTTTTCGTCAGAAATGCGTTTTTCTGCCTTATTTTTGATGGAATTTTTGAAAGACCATAGGTTTTACTTTTGTCTGACAAGGATGATTAGAATACAGCCCCACCAATTGTAAGGTTTTTAATTCATAAAAATTTCTTTATCGTACCCTACCTAGGCCTGTATCCTGATTTTTCGGGCGCTTCCTTTTACTTGGCATTTCACGGAAGCGTACGTAACTGTTGACAAAGTTTGCAAATTGGTGACATAGCTAAAGTTGATATGACGGCGAATTTCGTCAAAGTTGGAGTTGAAAGTTCCCATTAGTGTTGGCGACAACCCTCCTGTGTTTTGCCAGCTCTGTTCAGATTTTGTTTGGAAAAACATTGGTCATGGCGGTCAGAAAATCGCCATCATTTCACAATATTTTGCCGCTGTCCCCAGTTTGCAAAATTTCCCCAACGGTCAAGCTGGCCATAAAATGCTGTGTACCCTTTACGTACTTGCTTTAGGGTCTTTTCAAGAAAGGGTAGAGTAGAGTTAATGTTGTTGTTGTTGTTGTTGTTGTTGTTGTTGTTGTTGTTGTTGTTGTTGTTTGCTGCATTAGACATCACAATGTGATGATCATCACCCGGAGGTGCAAAGTGTATAGCCAGGAAACTGGCCCCGTAAGGTTGGTAAAAAAACAACTCAACCAAGTTGCCAGAAGGAGTCTCAAAGCCTGGTTGACATCACGTCGGATGATGTCTCCTCCTTTTTAGAAAACATGCTCTGTCGGCCTCGGCGTTGCTTACACTTAACTTTCACAAAAAGGATCGATGTTATTTTAACTCTATGCTCTACTCCTTTTTGACAAGGGCACCTAGTCACCCTCTTTACTTACTTACTTACTTAAGGTGCTGGTATCCTTTTGTGCAGTGCTTTTGTGGTGATTTTTCGAAACGCTATAACTTTCGCAATTTTTGGAGTTGGAAAGAGTTTTATACATTGTTTGAAAGCTTACAATCTGTACATTAACATGAGCTTACGAAACTAGAAAAATTGGCAAGAAAATAGCAAAAAATTTCCGACATGCTTACATCTGACAGACTGAATGTGGACCAAAACTTTTTGAACATCGATTTCTCAAAACTGTAGAATCGGCCAAAATTTCTTCTTGTGCCATGATATGAAGGACATGTGGGTCGAGGGACATTTTTTGGATTTGGCTCAACAAGTCTCAGTACTCCAGAAAATCCGGCGAATGCGCGATGACACGAAATTTCACAACTTTCTATTCAGTTTTCTCACAACTGGAGACGTTTTAGCTCAAACCAAGAAAAATGTCCCTCCGCAATAGGGCGAATTTTCATCCAGCCAAAAATCACGCGAATCCTTTGAGTAGTTTTTGAGAAATCAATGTTCAAAACAAAATCATCGCAGTTTTTCCAAAATGGTTTTTCGACGAATTCTCTAGCTTAAAGCAACGAACTCCCGCGAATAGGTATTGATAAAATGCGCAATTGGAGGATGTATAGATTGAGTATAAATAAGACGAAATTGTATGTAAGATTTGGTAGTAATTTTGAAAAAACTGATTTCTTCGAAAATGGCCATTTTTTGACCCCAAAAATCGTTTTTGGCTTATACTGCCTTAAGCACTCGAGGTAGCTCAAAAGTTGTAAAAGCAAAAATGTTCCTTTTGGCACCCTCTCTCCAGCCATAACAACCAATCCGGTGTACGGACCGTGTACTGAGAGAATAAGGGCAAAAACCAAAACTTTCTTATCTTTACACCCAAAAATCCGGGACTGGTCCCAGAATGTTAAAGAGCACGAAAATAATGTACTTAGAAAGTTTCATCCACTTTCACAAAGAATTGGAGCTTGTAGGGTCGAATTTACACAAAGCGATACCAGCACCTTAAGGCTCCTAGTCCTATTCCAGGTTGCCCTTGAAGGTCTTCGACTCTCTGTACCGCCGGGCACCGGGCGAAATATGTCTCGACTCCTGAACATCTGTATGAATGAGGATCCCGGAAAGCGCCCCGCCTTCCACCAAGTCTTGCCGATTCTGGAAAAGATGGTCCAGTGATTAATTAACTGTGACACTAATTAATAATTAGTCAGTGTTTATTGTTTTAATAATATAGTATAGTCTTCCAAACTATTTAAAAAGCTGTGTGTAAAGCTGGATTGCGATATTGTGTTTTTGTGATTTCGTAATTTCGTGATGTGTTTTATTTCGATATTCAGATTTTTTTACAGTAAAGTCATTTGAGTAGCTCTGTATCAAAACTAGGAGTAGAGTTTTGCGGGAATATAATTTAATTGGATTAATATCGTGGAGGAAACTGCTATGTTTAGGAGTAAAACAGGCTTTAACTTCATAATTATTAATTTTATTTGTTGTTACGTATGTGTTAGTTTATCTGAGCGTATGTCTGAGCTATTTTACTGCCAAATATTTTCAGTTTAATATATTTTTATAGTGTTATTGTCTGCAATTTACTGGATTTATGCTATGACTTTTCCTCGGTTATTTTGGGTTCGCGACCCATATTTTATAGTGAGAGCCGTCAGCTGGGGAAAACACTTTGGGGGTGGGGTGGGAGTGAAAATTTGTCTATATTGAAAATATTTTTAAATGTGCAATTTTTCTAATATGTATACAGTCAAAAATGTTGTGTAAATATAAATAATAAATAAAAATTTAAAAATAGCAAAACCTAATCAGGGTAGCGGTTGGTCGAAAAGGCGAAAAAATAGGTAGCATGTCTCCAGTAAAGCCTCAAATTTTTGTGGAAAACTTGATTTTCTGTACGAGTTTTTCAGGACACAATTCGGTAAATTCCGGCAAAAATTTTCGGGATGCTGCAAGATGTAGTTTAATCTCGCCTCCACCAGTAGAATAACCCCAATTATTCTGTAACTAGAAATTATGTAGTATATACTGCTATAGTGTGTACCTGTTTTATGCTAGCTAATCGTGTAGTGTACCTTACAGTTGCAATTTTCCCGCTCAAATACTTGGCGTAATGTAGTGATATTTTTCTTGGAAGTTGGAAGTGAAAACTTCGGGGGATCAAGTCAGTTGTTTGGAGAGAAATTTTTCCCCAATAACTTCGCTGAAAACTTGTGCTATTGTTATGGTATCCAACTGAGTGAGAAAGCAGATTTTTTATAATATTATTATAGGCCAAATAAAATGTTAGTTGGAGGGAGCTGTAAAAAATTATGTGAAAACTAACGTTCTGAATAATCTTGGCAGGACAAATTTTGTTGGTATTAAAAGCATCCATCACTTTTTGTAGCAAAATGTTTTTTGCTAATTCGAGTTGGGGAGGGTGTGGTTGTTTGGCTAGATTGTGATGTTTTTTCTCCAGCTATATTTTCGTTTGAGAACTAGATGAGTGGAGTTAAAAATTTAATTTTTATTTTATTTTCATTATTGTCCAAAATGAGACTCTAGCCAAACGATTTTCAAAAGTTTGAGTTCATTTAGAAATTGTAGACACTCAGCGCAAAGAAAGGTTAGATGTGTCCCAGGGTGATGCGTAATGTCATCGAGCTTGGCTGGTGTGCACTGGATTTGTCACTGTTTCTGTTGAACAATTATAAAATGTGCCTTTTCTTGGTGGTTGCCCGCTAATTTAAAATAATTTATGGTTGAATAGTTTATATTGATTGGTAATATGGTAGTATGTGTAATGAGCATGTCATACTCTTATCTATTATGTACTCTTGCTGCCTTGCCTGTCCTACAACTACATCTTGTACATATTTGCTTAAAGCTAAAGCTTAGTTGCTCGTACAAGGCTTAATTATGATATTTTTGTGTTTGCAATTAAGTTTCTGATAAATTGTTGAAAATTTGAATTCTGATAGATTGTTGAAAATTTGAATTTTTTTCCAGAAACTAGAAAAGGTTTTTGTAAGTTAGTATTTGTTTTAGTCTTCATTCTTGCGATATTTTATCGGTGTGAAGTGTGGTTTTTATATTTTTTTAATTAAATGAAAATGTGTTCTTTAATTTTTATAGGGAAATTTAGGAATTGAGTTTTTGAGGAATTTTGTTTTTTAGTTTATTAGCAGACCTGATTATGAAAATATATATAGGACAAGTGAACTACAAGCAGAGATTGCCACTGACGTGTCCTAATTAAATTGAAATTGAATTTAAAAATAAATTTCTTACGACTTTATAAAACTAACGCAATGTGAAACTTTTTTAGGTTGCTCTATCACTTTTTTGGCACAGAAAACACCAATGGCAATGTCTAGTAACAATTGGATAACGCTAAAGTTAAAAGTACGTGTAGAATTATAGTACAAAAGATAGCAATGTTTTAGAGAAGAGTTGTTTTTTTAGATTGCCGTAGTTTCCAGTCTTTTTTCTGGCGATCCTGTGGGCACGGCTGAATATTTGGGAGGTTTGGCCTGATTTCCGTAGCTGTCGTCAATTCCGCCCTCTCGAATTAATTCGATATCCACATCGGGACTGAAGAGTTGCTTATATTTCTAGAATTAAATAGTAGATAAATAATAATAAATAAATAATAATAGTTCGGGTGTAAATTTTGCTAGAATTCGGGTCGAGAATAAATATTTGAAATTAAAAGAAACTACTTTAATTAAAAATCAATGAAAACATTTGTGTATTCTGACCTGTTATCATTTTACCGAGTTAGCTCTGGCATGGTTATCGTAGCATCAGACACTTCTGTGAGGATTATGTTCTGCAATGCATGAAGCTTGTCAGTTGGTGCTTGCTTATATGCGCTTAGTTTTTTCAGATAAACATTGCGAGTAAAAATTTTCCAATGAGTGACTCAGCGTTCCTCTTAACTGCTTACAGATATTCCCAAATATGGTAGTAAAATGGCTTACTAACTTGAGAAGTAAATAAGAGAATAAAATGAAACTCATACACCACGGCGAAAGCTCTTGTCAAACTTTTAGTTTCCGTTAAGTTTCCCCAACTCTTTCTGTTTTCCTACTTTGACTCTTACTGGTCTCTGGAATAATCATAAAGAAATGCTGAAAAACACCTGCTTGTAGTCAGTCAATAAGGCAAGCAAAGCCTTAGTCCGAAACAGGAGAGAGCCAATGGCCTATGAAATAATGTTTGATCCGGTGAATCCGGTAATTCAGCCTCTACAACGGGGATTAATTTTAATTTCATCCGCTTAATCTTTACAAGAACTGGGGCCCGGCCCGAAGTCGACAGATACCTCATGCGGTGTTCCCGGAGTAACGGACCATTTGTAAATGGCATAAACGGGTATGCAGAGCATTGACGACATGCCCAAGCACCAGCCGAAAAATTCGGACCAAATCGGATATTCGTAGTCTTTCACGGGTGGAGTCACCTTCTCGTATTTCACCAAACTGAATATCATAACACCCTAAAATGACAAGGTTATAATGCAATTAGTATTGATTAAAATAGGCTTATTATTAATTATGATACAAACTGATAGTGGCTGGCATGCAAGTTTATATATAACTTAAGTGACAAATAAACTAAAACTAAAATTGCATCAGTTTTCCCTAAAAACGATCAATTCAATGACACAGAACGCGAAAGGAACAGGTACAGCAGTGTTATAAATTTTATACAGTTGTGATTTACTATGATTTAGGTATTTTATTTATGTGTCATATGTTTATACACGTAATTCTATGCTGTCTCTTATTACCCAGACTTGTCCCTTATTATTCCTAGTGTTGTCCCTAAAAACCCAGTTTTGCAACAAATAGCAATCTGTCGCAGTTTATTTGACATATTGCACAAAACTTTTGCTTGAGCAAGAGAGGCACTCTAAAAATTAATTCAGAACAAGTTAAGCTTCAATTTGATGCATAAATCATAAATTTTGGTTGCGTATTAAAAGAGATAGAGTGATTCAAACTTGCAGCTTAGTGAAAATCTCTTAAAATCCAATACGTTTTTGTCCCTTATTACCCCGTTTTACCCTATAATGTTAACTTTACTCTGCCCTTTCGTAAAAAGGTCCTTGGTTTTTGCGCTTGCCTATGTTGATTACCTAAGAATATTCGGAACGGTTCTGCTTACCATGCAAATTAGCGGACAGGCAAAAACCCAGCAAAATTTCCACCAAACATTTGGCCTATATCCAATCATGTGATGTAAATGTCCGTACCATTTATTCACGCCTAAAATTAAGTTTAAATTATCTAAATAATTCAAAACCTTTAATTTTAATCAAGGTGGAATACATACTTTACAACGATGGATGTTTAATATCTGCTTTTTTAGCTCACAATGTGCTTTGCATCCTGATACTGTCTATAGCATTTATTTACTGACATTTATTTAATTAATTTTTATTAATAATTATTAGTTCTCATCATCTAATAGTATTTACCATACGACCATGATATGGATATGCATTCAAAAAATAGGAGCCACAGAAGACACCAGCCGCTGGCTGCATAATAGTCAAAGATTTTGAACACATACATTCCGCCCTGAAATAGGAAAAATAGGAAGAAAAAATGAAAAATACTGTTTTCAGTCGGACAGTATAGCTATCACTGTTCTTGGAATAACGTGGCTTAGTTGGTAGAGCCTCAGCTTCCTACGCCGAAAGTCGTGGGTTCAAATTCCATCTAAACATCTTAAATTTATGTTAAACCTACGTAGTTTCCTTTTATCGCTATGCAAATTAGTTAAATTAGTAAATGACTTTGCTGTTTACCTTTGTAACTAGACTCAGCCCCACAAGATAGCTAATGAAACAGACAATAAATATGAAGATTTCTCTTCGATACTTTCCCCGAAGATAGCGCGGCCACTCGTCAATGATGGCTGTGAAAAAGCCTTCCATTGTACAAAACTAAAATTACACGAAAATAACGGTAATGTTTAAAATTAATGTTTATTAGATTTTCACTACAAATCCCAGAAATTAAATGCCTCTCTACAAATCCCTATCTTCTCATTAGAAAACCTCATCCGGGTGATTTTTTCTTGAAACCTATCAGAAATTAATTGGTAATTGGCGAAGTAATTATTGGTAGCAAAAAATCATAAAGTACTCTGCACGCTGATCCCTTCCCTATAAAGTATCGTCCTATAAATCAAATAAATTCGCCAGCTACGCTTGCACGCTAGAACGTAGTACACAGTTGACCCAAAGAATGTCTTTTGCGAGACAATAGTAAAATTTAACGGAAAGGCTCAATTTGCTGGAGGCAGTCATTTGCTGTGGTAACCAGGAGCCAGCTTAGTGTCATACTCTTATCATTATGTACTCTTTGTGGCAACTATATAATTTAATTAATTAAAATTAAATAAATCAATTATTTAATTAATTAATTAATTTAATTGTCAGGTAATTAATTAACCTGACTATCCATGCCAAGGAAAAGGACCATCAAGAAAAAGAGGGCCGACCAGAAAGGTGATCCCGGGAGTTTTAGGATGGCCGAGGGATAGACCAAAAATAGTAGACCAGGACCTGAAATAAAAATGACTAAAAAATCACCAACACTTAAGATCCGCATTTTTGCTTTTTATCAGAAAATTTCGTGATTTTCAGATTCTATTCCAATAGAAACAGGAATCATTATCGATACCTTTTAGGCCCTATCATTACCATTTAGCTGTGCTTAGGGCAATTAAGAAGGTGATACATAAAGTATGTAATTAATTAATAGTAATTAATGTAAGAAATGAAATTGTCACTTCAGCACCTGGACTCGAACCCACGACTTCCGGTTTAACGCTCCGACGCTCTGCCAACTGAGCTACCGACGCTACAGTCGCATCAAGCTAGAAGGAGTTCAATAAATTAATAATGCGTTTTACAACGCAGACAAATACCTAATTAACCAGATAATGAATTGATGAGTTACCGGACTCTGCTACTTCAGCGACATCTTTCTGCTGGACATGGGCCATGTGACCGATCACAGAAAAAATGACAAAACCGGCGAAAAAGCTGGTCCCACTGTTGATACCACAGACGGTCAAGGCTTGTCTAAAATGTCAAATTGCTCAAAATGTCAGCAGTTCACTTGGTAGATTTCGTTTTTATGTTTAACTAATTTAATATACAATCAGAAGTAAGAATTCGTAAACTAAAGTTAAAATAAAAAATACAATGGAAAATTAAAAATTAAGATTGAAGAAAGTGTACTGTGTCGTTCAATATTAGTGTATACAGAGTGAATAATTTAATTGGATTCAAAATTCAGAATTTAGATTCAAACACTTAAGGATTAAGCTTGAAATTAAAATTAAAATTAAAACTAAAATTAAAATTAAAAATCAAGACAGCATAATATATCTTACTGTCTTTACAAATAGTTAGTGAACGTTTAATTGGAAATTCACATAGCTAAAATCTTTTCTTTTATGGTACAGACAATAGTAAAACCATTTACACAGAACTTTAAAAGCATTTAATTTAGTTTAACTTGATTGTTTTATGTTTGTTTTTATTTTTTAATTTGTTTATGTTTAATTTAAGTTAATTTAATTTAAAAAAACGTCAGTAGAAACAAAGTAGAACAGTGAAAGTAATATATATATATATATATATATATATATATATATATATATATATATATATATATATATATATATATATATATATATAAATAAATAAATAAATAAATAAATAAATATATATATATATATATATATATAGTAATGCTTTACTTATAGACATTGTTATGAAATGGATTGTAGCTGCCCAGGGCAACCAGAGCGCCGAGACCCAAACCATAGGAGAAGAAGACCTGTGTCACTGCGTCTACCCAGACCTAAATAAAATGTCAAAAAAGTAAAACTATAAACAAGTTGGCCCCAAAAGGGCAGTATTCCTGTGTAGACCTGTTAATAATTAACTTACTAAAATTGTTTTTGTTTGTCTGAGGTATGGATAACTGTAATAGAAGCTCCAGGGTTAGGTTAACTTAACTCAGCTTCACTTAACTTCCCTTTATTCCTTCGATATCAAAATAGCATCCTACTAAATCTTCGTTCTTTTTTATGAGGCCAAACTTTACTTTAATTCAGCACATATAATATAGCATTTCGCAATACAATAAGTAATAGTATTTGATTCGACAGCACAACTATAAGAAATATTTATTACACAACTACATATTTCACCCAAAAAGTAGTAAAACATAAATTTTTATTACTAAATTTCAATCACTTCTTCATTGCCCTGCTCAATTTCATTTTCGCTGATCTCCATAAAGATCAGAAATAGCAGACATATGCTCGCCTTGCCATGATTTGGTTGAACATATGCTGTTCAGAGGAAGCTAGTGCCAAATTACCTAACGCATCAATGTATAACTTCCATGTTACACTGGTGCTCAAAAAATCTACAACCGTTATTGCTGACACACTGATAGCCGAAGACTGCGTTTAGGTTGTCAGTTTTGCTGTTTAAATGGGACCAAAACCTAATTTGCATAATCTGAATGAAAAAACGACCTAAGCTAGCCCTGTGTTGAAGATAGGGCTTCTATTAAATGGAGAAATGACTCACTATGCACTAAACATATAAGTTTTCTTTTTATACATTCCAGCTCCAGCAGGGATAAAAATTCTTGGGCGATTTCATTTTGGAGAAATTAAAAAATTTCCAATGGGATTTATGAACTTAAAATCTAAAATCCCCCCAACATAGTCTATTGTTATTAGAAATTTCATTCAGGGTGGTCCGATTTCGAAATACTAATGGAAAGGAATAGTTACCAAAAGTTTCGCAATTCTCAGTCCAGCATATTAATGTATTTGAAGTAATAACTTTCACTAGGACCACCATGTATGTATGAACGTATGTTAACATTAATCTAACCGTATGAACCTTGTTAGATAAAAAAGGTAAAGGTTGCCTCTGGACAAGTCTCCCACCCTTGCAGGGTAGGGGGGGTGCCGGTGCTCATCCCCGGTTTCATTGCCCTTGAGCCAGGAGTGCTACCTCGAATGATGACTGCAACCGTGGAGGCAGACACCCTACACAGTCTCCTGTTACCTTCCAACATTCGTGGTACCCATTTACCGATCAATTAAGGATGGATGGATAGCTGGGTTGGCTAGAGCCCACGGCGAACCGATATGTGCTTAGTCCCTTGCTCAAGAGGATTTGTGAAAGCCTGTGGCAGCGGAGATCCGAACCTCGAACTATCGATCGGATCCAAAGTCGAGCGCCCTCACCACTCGGCCGTCAATGTACCGTTATATAATTTCCATTTGTCCTCGGCAATGCACGAAAGTTCAAATTAAAGGCAAAAATAAACCTATAGTTTCAATCGATTAATCAATCAATCTATCGATCAATTTACCTGAGATTCAGCAAGCTTAGCGAAATTGGGTTTCAGATAAAATTCGATTCCTTGAGAGGCGCCTTCAAGCAGCACTCCACGAACCAAAATAATCGACAACAGAACGTAGGGAAATATTGCCGTAAAATAGACAACCTGCAAGTTTAAAACAAATAATATTAAATTAGGTATTACTGAGAAAAAATTAGTTAGTAATTTGTTAGTTAGTAACAAAATCTAGAAGCTCATACAGATCAGCGGCTCCAATTTGTAAGCCTGCTGTCTTAGGGGTCAATTTTTTCCAATTTTTGTGTGTTAAAATAAGACGGAGAGTGAAAATAAATAATTAAAAAACTAAAGTAAATGTAAAAATTCTATAAAGTCTGCTTCCTCAGGAAACGGTTCCAACTCATAGTCCAGCCATTTATTGAACATCATCACTAAAGTTGTGCTAACTATTATATACCTCCTGTTTCTTCCACAACAAGGCAAAACACGATGAAAAAACTACATTAAAAATTTATTTTTAAAATTTTAACAAATTTTATCAAGATTCCTACCTTTCCGGTCCACTTGACCCCTTTGAAGATGCAGAAGTAGCATAGAATCCAAGCTAATGCGAGGCACATTGCCAATTCCCACTGGACGGGACCCGGATTTTCGATACTGTCCGAAATGCGGAGAACTCGATTCCTGAAAAACGAAAATAAAAATGTTTTACTCAGAGCCAAATTTGCAGTTTTCTTAAGATGGTGTTAATCCTTTTGTGCAATTCGTTTGGGATGATTTTTTTGAAACGCTATAACTTTCGCAATCATGGGAGTTGGAGAGAGCTTTATATAAAGCTTATAATTTGTACATTCACATGAGCTTATGAATGAGAAAGAATAAGAAAGTCATATGCCACCGAAGGTCCGAAAAATTCGGACCTCCGGTGGGACTCGAACCCACGACATTTTGCGCACTAGGCAAACGCTTATGAAACCAGCAAAAAGGTTAGCAAAAAATTAGCAAAATTTTCTGAAATACTGACATCTGACAGGCTGAATATAGACCAAAAATTTTTGAACATCGATTTGTCAAAACTGTAGAATCAGTCAAAGTTTCTTCTTGTGCCATGATATGAAGGACATTTTTTGACATATGAGATCTATTTATAGATATATATTTTTGACATAGGACATATGAGCGACATTTTTTGTGTTTGGCTGAACACGTTTTAATACTCCAGAAAATCCAGCAAGTGTCTGTGACACGAAATTTCGCAACTTTGTATTAAATTTTCTCGCGACCGGAGTCGTTCCAGCTCAAACCAAGAAAAATGTCCCTTTGCAACAGTGCGAATTTTCATCCAGCCAAAAATCACACGAATCCATTTAGTCGTTTTGAGAAATCGATGTTCAAAACAAAATAATCACAGTTTTGCCAAAATGGTCTTTTGGCCAAATTTCCAGATTAAAGCAACGAATCCCAGCTAGTAGGCATTGATAAAATGTGCAATGAGACCGGGTATCGACTGAATATAATTAATCCAAAACTGTCTGTAAAATCTGGCAGTTATTTTGAAAAAAATTTCCTCGAAAATGACCATTTTTTACACAAAAAGTAGTTTTTGGCTTATACTGACTTAACTACTGGAGACGGCTAAAAGGTTGTAAAAGCAAAAATGTTCATTTTCGTGTTCTATTTCCAGCCGTAACAACCAATCCGGTCTCTCGTCTACCTACTGGGAGTCTTAGGCCAAAAACCAAAACTTTCTCATCTTTTGGCCTAAAAATACGGGACTGGTCCTAGTAGATATGTTAAAGAGCACCAAAATAATATATTTTGAAAGTGTCCTCTATTTTCATAAAGAATTGAGCCTGTAAGGTCAAATTTACACAAAGCGATACCAGCACCTTAAGGAAAGTTAAGTTAGGTATGTGTACAAGGACACGTAAACTTCCGAGAAATGTTAAACGTTAGAAACGTTAAACTTCCGAGAATGAATTAGAAATTGATTGAAGCTTGCGAAAACAAACTAAATCAGGTACCTAAATCGTGTTACAAAAGCTTGTAACTTTCCGAGCAACGTTGAAGTAGAATTTGGTTGAAACTTGCGAAAACAAACATTCGTCATAAAAATCGGAATAATAATTATTGCAGTTTGTTTTTACAAAAGGACAGGTTCACATGTTAATATGAGACGACAGAATTAATATTTTATGCCAAAGGACAAGACTAAAATGCCAATATGAGTCGCGTAAATTCAGCCAAACACTCTAGAAGATCGAAAGGATCGGAAGGAACGAAAGGTCCGAGGTTCGATTCCCACCCTAGCCATAATGACGTTACATTGTTTCCTTGAGCAAGAAACTTAGGTCACTGCTCCACCGGTCGGATGAGGCGTTAAATTGGTGGGCCCGTGTGCTGCCTTGCTGGGGGTAGTGCACGCTAATGAACCCTTAATCCACTTATCGTCAAGAGTAGGGCGCAGAGTTCCCGGTGGAAGGTACCCCCTTGGGATATATACCAGCACTTCTGCAATGTGGTCCGCCTACCTCCTGCGAGGGAGTGTTGGGTGCAAACGAGTCATGTACTCAAAATGGATCACACAACTTTCCGGGTTTGTCTCTGATCCCACCCCATCTGCGCTTGGGGCTTGGAGTGTCGAAAGATGCTGTGTGCTCCTCTACCTTGCGTATGCGCAGTTAATGGATGTCTTACTACCGGAGCCGAAAGGCCAAGAAGGTGTCTGCTCCAGCTTCCCATTGTGGACAGCATTCAGGCGACGAAGCGAGAGTCTAGCTATGACTGATGGGGAGAGACAAAGGTTAGCGCCCTTATATAGCCTCTTGGCTGAGTAGCCCGGCAATAACAACAACAACAACAACAACAACAACATAGATAAACCGAATCATCCGCTTACTCCCAGAACTGTTTGACTGGCGGCTGACTGTCGTTGGCACAGATCGTCCAGTTCTGGGGGATGAGCGAATAATTGAAGGACTGAATGTGGTCAGGGGTAACGTCTTTGAGAGAGTTGAGATGAAGAAAGGTTTTGATGGTATTCTTCAGACTGTGACAGGGATAGTCAACGCAACGACTGTCCGCCCAACGAGTGTCGTTACAGTCTCGCCAGGGCAGACTGGTCGTAAAGGAGGAGAAGAGATAGAACAGGGCCCAGGCAAGAACCACGATGTAGAAAATGTTCAACCAGAATGCCATCACGGCTGCCGCAATGCCCACGCCTAGAACATGACAGCAGTAGCATTTATTTGGTTGAATAAAAGTGGAAAATTAATGGAATCAGGAACGGAAAACCTAAATTAAAAAGTGTCCTGGACGGGAATCGAACCATCCATTTGCTGATTGCTAGTCGGATGCTTAACCCACTCAGCTACCTACTCCGTCGCTGGGAACTGATTACATAGCTCAGTTTGCACTAAAATGGTGTAACACAATTTTCTACACACATTTTTGTGTCAGGCTTTAATTTAATCCATTCAATGTGCCCTGAAATTATTGGTGTTTAACAATATAATAATTTAAGACAAGACAAACTCGTAATTAGTCTAAACTAAAAGGCAACCTTTAAAGATAGGGCAAATTTTCCACATTCCCAGGCCACCCACGTTAAGTAGTTGGCCCCAAGAGACTTCCATAAGGAACAAAGGCATTCCACAAAAGATAAAGGACAACACATATGGAATTAGAAATGCACCTAGAACAGAAAAATAATAATTAATACCCATTAATGTGCATTATCCACGGATCGCACAGTTGGACTACTATTTGCTATCAATCTTCTATTTTTATCTTTCTTGTAGTTCTTGGGACCCTCCTCCAGTGGGCACCTAAATGGCGCCCTAAACCCTAAAACACTCATACGGAGTTTGAACGGGGGTTTACTTGACTTACGGTGACAACTCTCTAACCCTCAGAATTTTTAGAAGACTCTAAAAAAAGCAATAATTAGTCTTCGGCATTGGCCTATGAGTCGTTCAATTAATTAATTAACTAATTATATATATTTCACCTATTCAGTATTGTATCCATACATTAACACGGGGTCCGATTCTGGGGGGGTCTACCCCGACCTCGGCGAGGGGTCTACCCCTGAAAAAATCCAAAATTTTAAGGGGGTCTGCCCCGCAATTAGCAAAAATTGCGAATTTTTAACGTTTTTGACCAAAAATTAGTAAAAAATGACAATTTTTAGCAATTTTTAAGAATTTTTTGAAAAAATCGCAAAAATTTGCTAAAAAATTACCAATTTTCAGTGAAAATCGCTGAGGGGTCTACCCTTTTTTGCTTTCCGGACGAGAGGGTCTGCCCTTTTTCCTTTTCGCTGAGGGGGTCTACCCGTTTTTTGTCGGTCTGGGGGGGTCTGCACCCCCCCATTCCCCCCCCCCACGTTATCCTATGATTGTATCGGTCTTCTTGTCGTGTGGTCGGCCATTTACTGTCATTATGAAGGTATGCCCTTATTTCATGCCATGAAACTTCCTTTGTCGTGAACGTGTTAAAGCAGTAAGTTCCTTGAAATAAATGATGGACTTTAACCTTGTTTACTAGGGCAGGAGTTAGTTAAGGATTTGCTATGTAGTTTGTAGCCAGTTGTACCATCGGTGACAAACCTGCCTTCAATTCAATCGCCATTCAATAGCTGCCGGGCTGTAAGGGAAGTAGGCATAGGAAAGATTGATAAGCCTGCAATGGGAGTTCAGCTGATGGTCCCGTGGTGTAGTGGTTTAGCATGTCTGACTCTAGAGCAGAAGGGCCGTGGTTCGATCCCCGGCGGGACCAATTCTTTACTTTCAATGGTGAGTGAAAAGCTGAACCTCCCTCTTCCCTTCTCTCTTCTAGGTCCTGGTTTCGTGGGTACGAGGGTGCCTGACGCCTCCCGTTCGGGCTTGTCCTTGGTTTCTTCCTGATCCGCCAGCCCTGGTAGAAGCGCTACATGTGTCGAGGCTGCCTCAGGACCCGGATTGGACTCCTGTCTCCGGTCCCCCAGTAGTTGCTTCTGGTTGGTTGGATCTAAAGGGGTCTGGAACGTGTGTCGGGGGAACACGGATCCCTTGGGCTCAGAATGCCCTGCGCTGGATGCGCTCTCGGTTCGATTCCGAGTTGAGTAAGCCGCGGGACGCGTCTTAAAACCCGGGGGAGATGTAAGGGAAGTAGGCATAGGAAAGATTGATAAGCCTGCAATGGGAGTTCAGCTGATGGTCCCGTGGTGTAGTGGTTTAGCATGTCTGACTCTAGAGCAGAAGGGCCGTGGTTCGATCCCCGGCGGGACCAATTCTTTACTTTCAATGGTGAGTGAAAAGCTGAACCTCCCTCTTCCCTTCTCTCTTCTAGGTCCTGGTTTCGTGGGTACGAGGGTGCCTGACGCCTCCCGTTCGGGCTTGTCCTTGGTTTCTTCCTGATCCGCCAGCCCTGGTAGAAGCGCTACAGGGCCGCAAGCCGGGGAACCAACAATGTACCTAGCTATACGGGCAAAGGTATTTTGCACGAGTACAAGTATTTTAGCAAACTTTAGCCATCTTTGTGCAAAAGGGAAAAGGTTAGCATAAGCATTGGGTGTACAGAAAAGCCCTTAATGACAGCTGCTTCTAATGTGACAGCAGCCAAAAATGTTAAATCGCTCATTTTCAACCGTTCACCCTGAGGAAATTCAATTCTGAGGAAATTCAGGAATTAAAGGGTTAATGGTTGCAAGCCTGCGCAAACAAGAAGACAGAGTTTTAGATTCTGGTCAGAACGCGAAATTTTCACGGAAAGTATTCAAATTTCTTACCACCTCCGTTCTGATAGCACAGGTAGGGAAATCGCCAAACATTTCCTGAAAAACAAATTTTTAATCAATATGAAAGTAATAATACAAATTAATCCGTAATCGTCTTTGCTTTGGTTGACGCAATTTTCAGCCTTATCTTAACACTAATTATGAATAAAGTAGCTACCGAGAGCAGCATCTGACTGACAGCATTTATTACCGTTTATTACAAGACCTCTTCCAAATATTAATACAAATTATTTACTAATTAATTTCAAGATTAGATTATTTGAAACCTAGACTTATCAACGTTGAACTAGGTAGATCAGTTACATCTTTACTCTAGATCTAGAATTCAACTGTTTTCATTACCTAATCCGATGGCATAGCCGACACAGGATAGGACAAATTCAAACCAATTGGACCATTTGTCTCGGTCCGGTGGTTTGTCACTGTTCTCGGCCGCGTTCACGTCGGCCACGCCGTTCACCTGATTCAGGCGCGCTTTCTCCTCTTGACTCATAATTTTTCAGAAACAATTTACGGGGGATTCACAGCGTAACGCCTGAAATTAAAGAGAAGAGCAAACATAGGATGACCTGTTGGGCTGAGGCACCCGGTTAATTTAGATTAAAATTTAAAACTAAAAATTTTATTTTTTGGTAGAAATCAAAATCAAATTTACTTTAGATTACTTTGTAAAAAAACAGATGCAAAGTCTAGAGTAAACAAAAAACTGAACATTACTGCAAAAAATAAACAAATGTAACCAGTGATACGAACGATAATTAAAATCTAAAACTATAAATTTTATTTTTTGGTGGAAAATGAAATCAAATTTACTTTAGATTACTTTGTAAAAAACATATGCTAGAGTAAACAAAAACTGAACATTACTGCAAAAAAATAAACAAATGTAACCAGTGATACGAACGATAATTAAAATCTAAAACTATAAATTTTATTTTTTGGTGGAAAATGAAATCAAATTTACTTTAGATTACTTTGTAAAAAACATATGCTAGAGTAAACAAAAACTGAACATTACTGCAAAAAAATAAACAAATGTAACCAGTGATACGAACGATAATTAAAATTTAAAACTATAAATTTTATTTTTTTGTAGAATTCAAAATGGTATTAAATTTAGACGCCAGATATGGCAACGCCGAGGCCGACGGAGCATGTTTCTTTAAAAAGGAGGAGATATCATCCGTCGTGATGTCGACCAGGCTTTGAGACTCCTTCTGGCAACTTGGTTGAGTTGTTTTTGACCAACCTTACGGGGCCAGTTTCCTGGCTAAAGATTTTGCACCTTCGGGTGATGATCATCACATTGTGATGTCTAATGCAGCAAACAACAACAACAACAACAAATTTATTTTAGATTACTCTGTAAAAAATAGCTGCTAAACCTAAAGTAAACAATAAACTAAAAATACTGCAAAAAATAAACAAATGTAACCAGTGATACTGGCAAAACTTCAGTGCAGAAATATTCAAAAACTAAGGTCTCTTAAGATTGTGCAAAAAGTTAGAACACACTTAAACGGCTAGAATTTGAGTTAATGAGAAGAAGTAACTGAAAAGTCAACACTTGAGTTAAAGACAGAAATGCTAAAGGCAAAAGTAGGTACTTACTTAATAGCTAAGCCATAGAAACGATTTAAAGCATTCAGCACTATTCTCAAAAATAGTTTTTACAGTTTTTGCGCTATCAGTTTTCAAACCATCTGCAAATATTTTTCGTCATTAAATTTGCCAAAATCGGGATAAGTAGCACTGAACTAGATAGATTCTGCTCCAGTTTTCAATACAGTTTCCTAATTTTAGACTTCAGCCAAGCTGCGAAATTTAGACGTATACCCATACATTAACACGGGGTCCGATTCGAGGGGATCTACCACGACCTCGGCGAAGGGTCTACCCCTGAAAAATTCCAAAATTTTAGGGGGTCTGCCCCGAAATTAGTAAAAATTGCGAATTTTAAACGTTTTTGACAAAAAGTTGTAAAAAATGAAGATTTTTAGCGATTTGTAAGAAACGTTTTGAAAAAATCGCTACAATTTGCTAAAATAGTACCAATTTTTGGTAAAAATTGATGAGGGGCCTACCCTTTTTCCTTTCTGGACGAGACGGTCTGCCTTTTTTCTATGGCGGAGGGGGTCTACCGGTGTTTTGTCGTTCTGTCGGTCTTGGGGGGGGTCTGGACCTCCCATTCCCTCCATGTTATCCTATGGGTATACCACTCACAGCTCTAGTGGTTTGCATTCGAGGATGAGCACCGACACCCCCTAGACGTTGATGAGTATAAACTATTTCGCAGGGGTTATGTAAGGGAAGCAGGCATAGCAAAGATTGATAAGCCTGATATGGGAGTTCAGCTGATGGCCCTTTGGTGTAGTTGATTAGCATGTTGACTCCTGGCAGCCTCGCCGCATGTAGTGCTTTCTGCCAGACTGGTGGTCCAAGATGAAACCGAGAACAAGCCGAAGACGGGAGGCGTCAGGCATCCCCGTGCCCACGAAACCAGGACCTAGAAGAGAGAAGGGAAGAGGGAGGTCCAGGTTTTCACTTAGAGTTGAAAGTAAAGAATTGGTCCAGCCAGGTTTCGAATCACGGCCCTTCTGCTCCGGAGTCAAACATGCTAACCAACTACACCATTGGACCATCAGCCGAACTCCCATATCAGGCATATCAATCTTTCCTGCTTCCCTTACAATTACCTTAACCTTAACCTGTTTACTTGTCAAGCTTATCCTCTTTTCACCTGTTACTTTAGCAGCAAGAGCCTTAAAAGGAACTCATTGCATCACCAATATATAAGTAACTAACAGAAGTCTGCAATATATATGCTCGATCACATGCAGTAGTTTTATCCTCCGATAAAAATGTCTGCAAAAACGATGGCTTTAAAAGCAGTAAAAGCCAGGCTGCTCTACAAAAAGGATTCTATAAGTAACTAAAAAAGGTAAGTCGTAGAGAAGGTTCAACTTTCGTTCAGAAATGCCCTGGAGCCTTTGATTTCTGGGTGCAACATTTTAGTACTTAGATTAGTACAGCATTTTCCCATAATTCTAGAATGACAGCTTTACTTAAAAATTTTTACTAAATGCTATTTAATTATTTTTATTAATTTTTATTTAATTAGATTGGCTAGTGAGACACAGAAAGAAAATTGCTTAAACCTATCCATTGAGGTAACTGACTGACAGTTAATTCCAGACGATTGCAACTTTTCTAAATTAATTCTAGACCATTTGCAAAATTCTGACTTCAACTCAGCCCTACTTGACTCGAGTTTGAAAATTAAAACTTTCGAAACCCCAAAAATAGAGCTCTAATCATCATCATCATCATCCCCAGCAAAATTTTAGAAAAAGAAGAAGAAGAAGAAGGAGAAGAAAATAAGTGGCCAAGTTAGGAGACATTGCTGAAGGGCTTGTATCTTAAAAAAGTGTAATTTTCCAAATTGACGGGGCAAATAATCTGGGTTTCACAGTTGTCTTTATTATAAAGAGGCTTAAAACCTTCCTCTCTCGTAGTTTTTCTGATGAGTTACAAACTCAAGGTCCCTGGCACTTGGCAATGAGATAGTGGAAATGAAATCTGACACCCTGTGCTTGAGAAATAATTTCTGATATGAAATGAAAATAAATTTACTAAATGTGCAAATAAATAAGAAATCTAAGCCTGTGAGTGAAAAATGGTGTTATGTTTGTGAAAATAAATTGGTATATAATATATATATATATATATATATATATATATATATATATATATACATATATTCGTATATATATATAAATGTGTAAACTAGGGCTACTGCTATTTCCGAGTTCCGTTTAGGCAAACTACAAACCTGAGCTCAAATTAGGTAGAGGATGCTTTTTGGGTACAAGCTGAGTTGAATTTCTTTCTGCAAGGATGTTTTAATATTTAAGTATTTTCAGGTGTCAATTAGCAGACGCTGCTTCTAACTAACAAAAATTTCGAAGCGGAATGCTTTGAAACTAAGAGCCTTTCAGTGCAGCAGTTAAGCAGGTTATGAGTTAAAATTAATTCAATCCTTTTTTGCATTAAAGGATTAAATCATTATTTTCACTCTACTCTGTTAACTCACGCGCGATAAGGCCCTAAGTGAGCATCCTAACTGAATACGGATCACAAGAATATCCTTACGTAAGCTTTGGACGGATTTGTGCAACACATCCCTGATTGGCTGAAATTGCACTGAAAGTGTACTTACTTTCTAAGGGCCTTTTCGCACGCGAGTTTAAAGGGTAGAGTTAAAATTTTTTAACCCGTTTAACCCTGCAGGCGAGTTAAAATGAACTGTTTGACTCTTTTATCCCAGTGTGCGAAAAGGATAGAGTTAATGTTAACTCATTTAACTCGCTGCGCGAAAAGACCCTAGGATCTCGGAAGTAGAAAGACTTTCCAGCTAATTTTGTTACGTTTTGTTAAATAGGATGCGGTTAACGCAAATGAAAATGACTGGCTGATTAAATCAAATTGTCAAATCAAATCAATTATAGCAAAAAAATTTAAAAGAGCTGAGCTGAGTATCTCATCCATCCTATTTATTACCTTTTGGTGTCATCTTGAGGACTTTTCAAGAAAGGGTTGAGCAGAGTAGAGTAGAGTTAAACTTATTCATTTTAACTCCACTCAAGCTTAAGCTTTCCTGTTTTAACTCTTTCATGAAAAGGACCGAGTTAATTTTAACTATGCTCTACTCTTTCTTGAAAAGGCCCCTAGTCACTCTTTCGGTTGCACTTGAATATAGTTTTGTTGACATACATAATCTTTAGGCAATATACAGTCAGACCGAAGACCTCACTAAGACCAAAAAAATGAAAAGGCTAACTGTGATGCACGCGACCGATCCATAAAGACGAAGGAAAGGGAAACCTGCCAGGTTTATGATTCATACAAAACACTGGTCTAAATGATGCCTGGTTACCATCATAACAAAGAAATTAGTCATTGACTGAAAAAAAAGGTGAGATAGAAATTTATCGCCATCCTATGTTAGCAGCACTGTATATATCTGATGAATTGGGAACTCAAATATAGAAGAGTTTGGAATATTTTGAAACTTTCGTATCAGACTAGTTTCAATTTCCAAGTTTGATATTAAACATACAAAAAGTTATTAGTGCGAGTCTGTGCGAACTTAACTAACTCTCAGTGCAAAGGGGTAGGCAGATATTAACTCTCGGTGACGCTTGCAACTCCCAATAAATTATTATGCAAACTCATTTCAACTCTCCGACTATGTAGACTTCGCTTGCAGCCAAAATGGACAGTTTTGTAAGTAATACTTTTCCCCGGCGTATGTTTAGCTCAGTTGTAAGCAAAAAAGCAAAGTCAAAATAAGTTTAACCCAAAGCTTGAATTCAAAGTGTCAGCGTTCTTTTTATTAACTACAAATGACCCCTGCCGCCTCAAGTTTTATTTTTACCCCCCTCTCAAAAAAACTTAATCTCGATGCTGGCAGAGAGGACCAAATGTTGACAAGTAAATTCGATTTAGCCTCTGCTTTCGCGAAATACAGCAAGTGAACAAAAAGTTCAGCTTCATTAATGTTGGCTGGTTTAACCCCTTGTTCCAACTCTTTCATGAAAAAGGATCGTGTTAAATTTAACTAGTTTAGGCTCCGCTGAACTCTTTGTCAAAAACGTTCCTGTTAAATCAGTTCGACCTATCGGCTACTTTACGAAAGCGAAAACTTAAGTTACGAATTAGTTAAATTAAATTAATAAATTAAAAATTACGAAAACTAAAGTGAAAGCGAAAATTCTCCTTTCGTTTGCTCCACGACGGATACAAATTTCTACCGCAGCAACAAAACAAAATTTCCTTGTCAACAATACTCCTGGTAAACAATCTCTAGGACTCAGCGACTATTATATAGGTATGGGGGGACTGTAATTTGAGCTCCAGTTAAAGCTGAGTAAACTAAGTCTAAGCTAATTCGGCTATTCTTGAAGCCTGAAGCCTAGCTAGAGTCAAACCAAACGCAGAAGCTTAAAAGAAGCTCTTACGTAATGCTGAAGACCTTAATTGGACCCTGTAACCTTCACCTGGGCATTATATAGGTTATAGCGTTTTGATGGGGGGAAAGGCTTATGCTTAAATAAATTATAGAAGACATTAAGAGTAAGACTACTCCTAAAAACTTCAGACGTAAAGAAATGGACCCTAAAATATAATTCTTTAATATGCTTCCGTGTTGGATTGTGTTTTGTAATTGTATCCTTTGATTTATGGTATTACCTAATTAACTATGGCTAATTCAAGATTATATACTCTAGATGTATGAACGAATTTGCAACGGTGCTTCGGCAAAAATATATACCTGTCCAAAAATGGAGAGCAACGAACCGGCAGACCGGATCTAGCATGCAGGACAGTTGGCCGGTCGATACAGGGAGGCCGGTATTCGTTTTTGCCTTACTTTTGCTGTATATTACAAACGTTTCTGCATTACGACTAAACTTTTGCACAGACTTTGTCCGATAGGCCTACTTTTTGGCGAAGTTAAAGAGCATGGGTGTGGTCAAAAAATACTTGGTCGTTGGTTCTTAGCTGCCTTCCAGCCATGTGCAGCCGTCGCGTTTATATGTCCGACCCCCCTCTTTTTCACAACTACCAACATAATTAATTAAAAATCTCTGCTGGATGCAAGACCCCAGCTTCAAGCTTGTCATTGGCTAATATGATTTGGCACATGTGCCCCTCTCTGCGGAAGAAAACTAGACGTCTGTATCTTATCTGCACCTAAGGGAATTACTGTTCAAAGTTGAAGTTTCGGCAAATGTTGAAAATTTTTGTTTAACGAAAGGAATATTTTATTACTGGTGCGAGCTATAAGGCTGTAATTTGGCATATAAAGATGCCCTTTAGGAGTACTCATTTGTGCCAAATGACAAGAAATTCTGCCGCGTGAAAAAATTTTTATGTCAACTTTAATCTTCAAAAATTGCCAAATTCGCGTTTTTTTGGGCAGTAGTACCCCAGAAATCGAAAAAAATCAAATTTTTTAAATTAAAATTTTTTGAGATATTTGAACTCAGCGTGGTTGAAAACATAACCACAAACGATTTCCGCTCGATTAGTGAAGGTTTGCGACTTCTATGGCTGCAGGAAGCCTTTACACAGGATCCGACAGACTGAAAATGGCGATTTTGGCAATTTTTGAAGATTAAAGTTGACATAAAAATTTTTTCACGCGGCAGAATTTCTTGCCATTTGGCACAAATGGGTACTCCTATAGCACCTCTTGATATGCCAAATTACAGCCTTATAGCTAGCACCAGTAATAAAATATTCTTTTTGTTAGCCAAAAATTTTCACCATTTTGCCGAAACTTCAACTTTGAACAGTAATTCCCTTAGATACAGATAAGATACAGACGTCTAGTATTTTTCCGCAGATAGGGGCACATGTGCCAAATCATATTAGCCAATGACAAGCTTGAAGCTACGGTCTTCGCCAAAAAGAAGGCCAAACGGACAAATTCGGGGCAAAAGTTTAGTCGCCCCCGCCCCCTTAAATGATGCATACAGTGACTCCGTTCTGGGTAGCAAATAATATCACGTATTGGCCTGGTTCAGGCGGCTGCCCGGCCGGCTGGCTAGCCGGATTATCTTTACGCTAGGTCGATCGGTTTGACTCAACTCTAAGGGTGCACTCATAGTTCCAGACGCAAGCGGACGCTCGTAAACGCGCTTATGTAAGCGTCTGAATTCGTTCGTGAGCATGAATATGCTGCAATTATTTTTAAACGGTTAGAACGGTATGTTGCAATCTGAGGCGCCGACGCGCGTCTCTATGAGTGCACCCTAATGTGCATAACGACAGCCGAGTAACCAAATAACCAAAAGGTATAAACCAAATAGCCTAACACA
>JASAND010029687.1:0-78005 GCA_030248195.1 Trissonchulus latispiculum | reverse complement strand
GTGAGAACTGCAAATATTCAACGGTTAACATTTTGAAGTGATACAGTTTTTGAAACTTTGAACCGTTTAATAGAAGCTGAAAACTAGCATAATGTCCGATCCAGAGGAACACGCAGTTCCTGAAAATACTGATTCTGACCGAGAAAGTGTTAAAAGCGCTAAAGGAAAGCCCACAAAAAAAACGAACACAAAAACCAAATCACTTTCCCAACACCCACAACCGTGGCCCCCCCCCCTTTTCCACCATCCCGAATCTTTTGATGAACATGTGGAGCATTATGAGCGATTCTGTCAGGTGATGAGCTTTGATGAAGGGCAGACCATCCTAACCTTTTCTAGTTCTTTGCGTGGGAGGGCCCTAGAACTTTTCCGGTCAGTTCCAAAAGCTAGTCGAGGAAGCTGGGATGAGCTGGTAAAAGCTGCCAAAAAAGTGATAACCCCTCCCCATACCGCCCTTCATGCGTCTTCTTTAATGTTTCAAGTTAAACAGGAAAAAGGAGAAACCGTAACTGATTATTTGATGCGTCTAAATCGGTATGCTCGGCTAAGTTTCAAGGAAGAGGACGGGTTTAATGAACAACAGTTGGAACTTTTGAAACTTCGATTGTTTTTGTTTGGGTTGAGAAACGATTTGAAAGTCAGGGTTCCTCCCGGGTGCAAAACTTTGGAACGGGCAGTTGAAAAAGCCTTACAGGCTGAGGGAGAGTACCCGGGAGAGGCCTACCCTTCCTTTTTGGAGCCTAGTTTCATGAGCGAAAAGAGCGCTCCCGCAGCCATTGCCGAAGCTGAAAAGGCAATGAAGGATTTAAAAATTCGTTTCGAGAAGTTAGAGGCTGAAACTAACAAAAAGTTGGGAGGTGCTAGCCGATCAGACCGTGGTCGCGAATTGCCTCCCGGTACTACCTGTTTCAATTGTAACAAACCTGGACATGTTCGGAGAGAATGCCGCCAGCCTGGCGGAGGAGCCTATAGAGGTGGGAATCAAAATTCTGACCGAAACCCGCCTGGAAATTCGGGAAAGTTTAGAAATTCTCAAAATACGGGAAACTATTCTCGAGACTTTCGCAATCGAGATTCTAGGAATGTGGGAAACTACTCTCGTGACGAGCGCAACCGAAATTCTGATTCCAATTGGAGAGAGAGACGGGGGAATTATTCTGATCGTCGGGATGGGCAAAATTCCAATGACTACCCTCCCCGACGTGACGATCGCTATGATCGTCGCCAGAATTGGGATCGGCGAGATCCCAGGGAAAACATGCCCGCCGAGATGAAAAGGGAATATGGACCGAAGTTCGCGGTGTCATATTCCAAGACGCAGGGACACGGTTATGAAAATGGTAGGGAAAGCCCCAACGACCAAAGACGATGGTCCGGTAGCTCGGACTCGGGGGGTGGTGAACGTTACTCTGACCCGCCCGGGAGATCCTCCGGTTATCGCCGGCAGAATCGGTCAGGCTCTGACTCGTCCGGACAGTATACAGTCAGATCTGTTAGGAATGTTTCGCGGAACTGTATGATGCATGCCCGGCGCTGTCTCGTCTCGCCGCATTTTGAGCACAAAGTAATGATGTGCCGGCAACCTTTAACGTGTACTTGCTTCACTAACCGGAGCCAAATCAGGCATGTTTCGCCGGCCCGATCTCTGAGTCTCAGTTCTATGACCTCCACAGAGGAGGAATTGTTTGTTCCAGTTACGTCCAACCAATTTCGCGCAAGAAATTTGACTGACCGTGGTCATGAGAAAATTGGAGAATGTGAACGTTCGAGAACAGAAAACGTGACCACTGGCATCCAATGTGAAATTAGGACAGATGAACTGATTGAGAGCGTGACTGAGACGAGTGTGAGACTCCCGCCAGTGGAGCTAGGGACTGCTGTTAATCTGTTATGCATGCCGTTTCTGTCTGTGTATGTGGCTTTGGGGGTTATGCGAAAATTTGCAGTGCCGTTTTTCTGGTTTTTAATGACCGCGCTAGTTGCCTCGGCACAGGCACAAACCGTTTCTGATTCTTCTTCTTCACATTTCCTAGCCGATGAAATTGCCAAAATTGGAACAGTAGTTTTACCGCGCTGGGGGGCAGTCCTGAGTCCAGCCGGAATCGGAGTGATATCGCAAAAAACAGAGTATCTCGCGCTAATTGTTCAGCTAGCCGTACCCCCCATAACTCCACATTGGAAACCGCCTGAGTGGGCAAACGAAGAGGACTGCATTGACCTCACTACTGGACAGACCAAAGCCGATCAGTATTGCGTTCGTATGATCAACCAAAGTTGCCCGCAGCACGACTTTCTAGATAAGGAAATTATGCAAATTAAAGCCGAATATCGGAAATTGTACTCCGGCGTTCTGAACACCCATTTCTATTCAAAATTGCTAGCGAGTCTCTGTAGATCAACGCCAGGCGTGTGCTCTTCTTATGCTATGACTGAAAATACGCACCAACGTCCAAAGCGCTTTATCGAGTTTCTGTTGGCCGGAGCCCTGGGTATAGGGGGGATTGCCAATAGTTTAGCCAATACTTATCATATGGGGAAGTTGGACGGGAAAGTGCAAGCTGTTGAGCAGGGTTTTCATACTTTACGAGAAGAGCAGCTTAAAATTACTGACTCGGTCAAGAAAATTGTGCACGCAAACGAAGAAATCTATGCATTTCTACATCATACGGTACAGGACCTAACCACTTTGATAATTCGGGCTAGATGTTCAAATTTCTCGTACATGAGACAAATCTACATGCAGTTGCTGGCCCATATTTTTACCTCGTCCCTGAGGGACGGACTAAATTCAGTAATGCATGCCGGGTTGCGTTCGGAAATTACACCTAGTTTGGTAAATCTGCAGACTTTGAAAGAAATCATACGAAATCACCCCTCGCTGCGAAATTCGCTACTGTCACAGGAGCCCAGTTTGGTGTATCAGTTCGGGAAAGTTTATCCCATCAAAATTGATTTCGAGACTCTACGATTTGGCTTTATGTTAGAAGTGCCTGTCCCCATAGAACAGGAAGTGCGTCCACTGTACGCAGTTCACAACGTTGGGTACAATTCTAGGGAACGGGGTATCACTGCGCTGGCACCCATGCCTGACTATGCTCAGCGGTTGGATACGGGAGAAGTGAGAGAGATAGATGTCTCTGAGTGTAAAACGGCTCCCGGTCTCTGGTTCTGCCCACCAAACGCTATTGTTACTAGCTTGAAGGCAAAATGTTTGCAAATTTTGATTTCATTTTCTGATGAGGCCCTAAAAAGGGAGTATGCTAGTTGTGCAGAATATGTTCAAGTTAAAGTCTTGGACAATTCGACGGTTTATCGTACCACCCCCGCTGGGGTGCTGATCCGCACGAATTATACAGAAGTTATTGTCGCACGCTCTCCGGCCCTAAACCATGTTGCTGAGGGCGAGCGAGTCGCTGTGCCAGGCACTGGCACTCTGTGGTTCGAGCATGGGCAATATCTCCACTTGATCATCGGCAATACTATTTTGACCAGCACACTGGGAGTCGCTCGAACCACAGTGACAACTGCGGAACTACGCGAAATTGTAGTCCCGGCGCCTTTGGGCCGGATCCCGTTACATTTCACAGAACTTTCTACTGCAGAATATGAAAATGAGCAGGCGCGCAACTTGATACATAATCAGATGCGAAAATATGTGCACCTACCTTTAATTCCCTTGCAGCTAAACCACGGCCTGACCATAGTAATCATAATTATCTTGATTGGCTGTGTAATCATCTGGTGGGTTACTCCTTGTGGACGGAAATTCCGCGACAGGGTGCGCAGGAAACCTAGACCAAGTCCACCGCCCCTGCGACCTAAGATTTCAGCCCCCGTGGATGTACGTCGGGTCAACGAGTCGGTGTTTAGCGACGACGATGAACCCACAGTTGAACTAGGATCTGTCTCTCCGGAGGAGGAAACCATACCTCTCCGCTCAAAGGCTCCGCCCATTAATGAATCGTTAGATAGGGTCCGAAAGGCGACTGCCAACCGTTGTCAGGCTACTCCAGGATATCGCCCTTTAGCACGAGATACCTCAGTTGCTTCATCCATGTCTGATTATTGCGCTGAACTGGAAGCAAGTGCCCAACTTCTCACTGATGATAGTCAGGATAGCCGTACCTCCCCTCTGATAGACCTACATATAGGGAATCGTAAGGGTAACGACTGTCGCATCGTTAGGTTTTCCCGGCAGGACACGAAGGAAAATACTGATTCGGAGGACGACCGCACTAGGGGTAGGGCTAGCACTGAGCATTCCGACGCTGCCACGAGTCCATTTAAAAGGCCAGGAAAGGGTAAGGGACCGCAGGTGGTGGAAATGGATCCGCAAGGTGGTAGTGCTCCTGCGCGGACATCCTCTCGCAATTTCCGGAGACCCGTCAACGCGCACTCGGTCCTGATGGTTCGCACGGTACCACTCTTGATTAGCCTTGTGATTTTAGGACAACCGGTTCAGGCACTTTTTGACACGGGAGCATTGGTTTCGGCCATGTCCTCGGGTTTAGTTAGACGACTAGGACTCCGCTTGGAGGCAGCTGATCCTGCCCAGTACATACGGACAGCCAATGGGGAACGATGCACGGTTGCCGGTTTAGTTACCGCCCCAGTTTTCTTTAAAGGAGCTGAACGACAAATGCCGAACAGGAAATGGCAATTCGTGGTAGTTGATAATTTGACCGTTGAATGTATTATCGGATCTGATTATATGATCACCTTCCCGGGAGAAATTTCTCTAGACTTAGGGCAGCATACGATAACCTGGCCAACCCCGGGAGGTACTCGGATCACTCTACCTTTTCAGACGCCTGACACACAGCGGGTACGAGGGTTAAACCTGGTCGGAGGGATGCCGCATGGAAAACACCCACGGGAACAGGACCCCGATGCTGTCTCCGTACCCCATCGACCTCTACCCATGATCCTGGTAAACATAGGTGAGCAGCCTATACAGGCCTTGGTAGATACGGGGGCAAACTTAAGTCTGATGAGCGAGGACCTGGTACGCACGTTGAAGCTACCGCTGTTACCACTATCACACACCCCACGGGCCGAGGGAATTAACGGACAAACTTTAAAATTTCGGGGTGCAGTGCGAGTGCCTGTTGGGTTTTATGACACACCCGGAGTGAAAATCATGCATACGTTCTTGGTCCCTAAGGGACTAGCTGAGGATTGTCTCATTGGAACCGATTTTATCCTAGCGCATGGTGGTGAAATGGCGTTAAACTTTCAAAAGGGCGAGTTTCAGTTGAAAAAGGCCACGCATCCGCTTATGACGGCAAAATTAATACAACACGCTCCTCTGACGGAAACTGCCTTTAGAGTCTCCGCCATGCGCAAGGTGGTAATACCTGCCTATGCAGAGGTGGCAGTACCAGCCTTAATTGAGAGCATGCAGCCGATAAACTATGAAGGAATTTTCGAGCCGGAAAATACCAAATTCGAGCTCGGTCAGCCGAATTTGCAAGTTTTGCCTGCCTTGGTAAATTTGAGCAGACAGCACATACCTGTGCTTATGAGAAACGAGACTGGTCAAGACCATACCATCTACGAGAACACCACTCTCGGGAATGTAGTACCTAGGCGGGAATTAGGATCCGAAAAGGGAACCTTCCCCTATGTAAAGTTGCGTGATGAACATGGGGAAACTATTCGATTGGGCAATCATTTCCGGAATAAACTCACTCGAGCCATAGAAAGGCATTCTCATCAAGTGAAGGCGTTCAAAAGTATCCGACCATGTGCTTTCACCGATCTTTCTGAGCCAATGCAAAAAATCTCCTTTGATCAAAGTAATTTATCCGATTCCGAAACGGGGCAGTTTTTGGGACTATTGAATGCAAACCAAAGTTGCTTCTCCCAACACCCTTTCGATATAGGAAAGTGTACCATTTTTCGCGCTCATATTAACACGGGGGAAGCTAAGCCCATCTATGCCACGCCTTACCGACTCCCGGTACACCTTAGACAGCCGCTTCTAGAGGAATTGACGGAAATGCTAAAGTATGGCTTAATTCGTCCATCCACTAGCCCCTGGAGTTCTCCCATGATCTATGTTCCGAAGCCTGGGGGAAAATTGCGCCTGTGTGTTGATTTTCGCAAGGTAAATAAAATCAGTGATCCCGATGTCTACCCCATACCCAGGATAGATGATATTATGACCTCACTGAAAGGATCAAAATTCTTTTCAACTATTGACTTGAGCAAGGGGTTTAACCAAATTGAGCTGGACGAGGAATCTAAAGCTAAGGCCAGTTTTAACACCTTCCATGGACAATTTGAGTATAATGTTTTGCCTTTCGGGTTGAAATGCGCGCCCGGAAATTTTCAGCGATGCATGGAACGCATTCTCGGGGATCTTCAGTGGAAAAAGTGCATCATCTATATTGATGACATTCTTATTTTTTCTAAAACTTTCGAGGAACATCTAGAGATAATGCAGGAAGTTTTTGATCGATTGCGCGCTGCCGACCTTAAAATGAACCCGGAGAAGTGTCACTTTTTAAAGAAATCTGTTACCTATCTGGGGCATATCATCTCTGAGCAAGGGGTCGAACCACTTAAGGAAAGAATTCAGGCCATTCACGATTTAGCCGTCCCCAAAAACATTAAGGATGTGGAAAGTTTTTTAGGGATGTGCGCATACTATGCGAAGTTTATTAAGGGATTCGCCCACCTTGCCGCTCCTCTTTATTCTCTCAAAAAGAAGGGGGTCCGATTCGTTTGGAATAACACCCACCAGCAGGCTTTCGAACTGCTTAAGAAAAGCTTAGTGGAAGCTCCCGTGTTGTCGCACCCCGACCTAGCCAAGGGGTTCGTCCTTCATACCGACGCGTCGGACTTGGGGTTGGGAGCAGTGTTGTCTCAGGAGCAGGATGACGGAAAATATCATCCCGTTGCCTACGCTGCTCGCTCTCTGAAGAAATACGAGCGAAATTACTCGACGCATGACAAAGAGTGTTTAGCCATGAAATTTGGCATTGAACATTTCAGGCACTATTTGTATGGGGGGCCCCCATTCACTTTGTTTACCGATCATTCCGCCTTACGGTGGCTTATGAAACACCCCCCTCGAAATTCGCGACTTGCCCGCTGGCAGATGACTTTCTCTGAGTATGATTTCGAGATAAAACATCGAAATAACCCCCAACTGCGAAATGCAGACGGATTATCCCGCAACCCGCTCTTCGCCGACATAGCACGCGGGGTTAAAGGGAATGCAGGTGATAGCGAACGCAACGGTGTACCTTTACACCAGGAGGAAAGCGAAGAGTTTGTAGCACATATAAACTCGGTGGTAATCAAGAGGGATCGCACACCTACACGCGATGAAATCGCACCGATAATTTCGCAAAATCGAGCTCGCAAGAGCACATCCGCCCTGCGGTCAAAAGTTTCCAAAATTTCACAAGCTTCCGGATCGGACGAGTCTGAACACAGCGAGCCGACTCCTAAGAAGCAACCGCGTCTGCCCCCTGGGCCAGAGCTGCTGGAATCGGATCACGATTCAGAATCCCATCAGACCGCACTAGAGTCGGAATCTGACTCGCCCCTTCACCAAAAGATGGCAGAGAACAGTGAGTCCACTGAAAGTGAACCGCTGCGTGCTGAATTCAAATCGACCGAAACCGGCCGACGGAAACGTAAGGGTAGACTTAGCGCAAACTTCGGGGACGTTTTTGAAGTCGCTGTCCGTGACAACTCGAATGTAATTTTGAATCCCAAATCCTGGAGCAAACTGCAAGAATTGCAGCAAGATGATTTGCTCCTCGGGGAGATTATGACGTACAAGCAAACTCATAGACTGCCGAGTAACTTCAATAGAGCTGTACGGATAGCTGCCCTCGCTGAGCAATGCGACCTGCGTGAAGGTGTCCTAGTGCATCTGGAGCGTATGCGCAACACCACGCTGGAGGTCTTGGCCGTGCCGGAAGTCCTTAAGGAGGAGGCATTAGCCGCGTGCCATGACAGTCCGTATGCTGCGCATGGTGGTCAAAACAAAACTTTCTATCGGCTAGCCGAGCACTTTTGGTGGCCTGGAATGCGTACTGATGTCAAAAATTGGATTCAATCTTGTCCACGGTGTCAAAGGCGGAAAGGGCCTCCTCGAAATCCTCGAGCCCTGTTGCGACATCCTCAGCTGGCTTTATAGCCTTTCGAGCGCGTGCATTGTGACTTGATGGATATTTCTAAAACTTCTAAAAGTGGGATGAAACACGTCCTTAGTTTCATTGACGCATTTTCAAAATATGTTATTGCTATACCCATCAAGAATAAGACTGCCTATACAATGTCCCAAACTTTTCTTGAGTTTATCATTTTGCAATACGGATCACCCAAAACTCTAATTTCGGATCAGGGTAAGGAATTTGTAGCAATCCTGAATAAGGAAATATGTGCACTTGTTCAGACACGGAAACTTGAAACTACTAAGTACCATCCCGCCGCTAACGGACAGATCGAGCGTTGGCATAGAACGCTATTAGATATGTTGGCCACGGTTTCCGAAAACCACCTAGAATGGGACAACATGGTCCCGTTTTGCCAGTTCGCTTACAACACCTCCATAAACGCTACCACCGGGGAGACCCCACACTACCTGTTGCACGCTTGGGATCCAGTCTTACCCAGTGCCACTAACGTATCAATCCCCACCGACCGCAAATATTCTGGTTTCGACTATGTTCGGGAAGCCACTGAGGCTATACAGCTAGCTTGGTCACTGGCCCGCGAAAAAGCTGCCGCCGCCCGTGAGGTACAGGATGAGCAGTACAATAAGAGAGCCGTAGAGCCAAACTACCAAGTGGGGGGATTTAGTTCTGATCAAGGCATCTAATGTCGCTAAGCGTGATCAAGTTTATAAGTTGCTCGATAAGAGAACCGGTCCCTATAGGATAGAGAAAATTTTTGGATGTGTAGCTACTGTATACCCGGCGGGGAATCGCCGCGCCAAGCGCGTCAACATCCAGTTCAATAACATGCTTCCATGTGTCGAACCCCGAGTAATCACGGCACCTATTCACGAGCACGATGAGGATCAGGAATCCAATTCTGAACCACCGGAACCTTCGGTTCCAAAGAAACTAGTTACTGCTAAAAAGCCGATTCCCCCTCCCGTTCAAGTGGAAAGCAAAAAGGCTACTAAACCCGCCGCTGACCGTCAAAAGGAGCAGGAGAACAGACCTGCACCTCAGACGCGTGCCTCCAGACGAAAGAGTGCACAGCAGCTAGAACCCCCACCCGACGAGCGCCCAAAGGTGGCCTCAGCTTCTGGGAAAAGGGTTCCTCTTTCCCCAACTCAACAGAAAGGGAAGGGACCACGACTTAGGTTACAGAGTGATCATTCTGCAAGTGAGGATAGCGACGCGCCGCAATATCTGTCAGACGAATCACTTTCGCAACAACAGGATCCTCTGTACTATAATAGACGCAAATTCTTTAATCCTATCGACGAAAGGTGGCAACAAAGAATGGCCGCACTTCGAGGTTTCCGGGTTCGTCATCGCTTACCTGTTTTGATGCAACACATGCCGCTATACGAACCCTATGAGGTGATAGACGTATTAGGGGATGGAAATTGCTATTACCGTGCACTTTCCCTTGCGCTAACAGGTTTAGAAGATTCTTGGGCTGACATTCGGCAGGATCTATACGAATTCCTCTGTACTTACGAGCATAAGAAACGGTTTAGGAATATGTTTACTGAAATGAAGGAAACCAAGAAACGATTGCAGAAAGCTGCAGAATTCGCTACAGATGATGAGTTATTCCTGGCCGCAGCTTGGTTGCACACCCCAATAATGTCTTACTCTAAATTTGGGAAGGAATGGGCTTGGCAACTTTTTACACCCGAAGCTCTTCTCGGAAAGGAACAAGAGTATGAGCGCTGCATTCTCTACCTCTATAACCTCAATACCGATCACTTCATGGTAGTGTTGTCTGTAAGGGAACCCCTTCATGGCAAATGGCCTACAGGCAAGGATCCAAAAATCAGCACCCTTGAGTTGACTAGTGGGTCTTCGCGACAATCCTCCCCACCTGAAGCATTTGACAGGACCCCTCCTCATGCAGATGTTAAGAAACTGTTTGCGAATAGCCCTCTATTCTCGGGCCCTTCGCCGTTATTTCAGAATCCTTTTCGTCGTTCGCAGCGTCTAACGCGATCCACTTCAGATCCAACTACGGATCAGCGCTCGTCTGAGTGACCACTTGGACGCTAAACCATACTGTGATTTGTAAGATAGCGCCCATTGTAAATTTGTAAAGTTACCTTTTGTTCTCTGAACATGTTTTTTATAATAGGTTGTTCTAAAAGTGTACAGCTCTATCACTGTGTTTAGCACACTAAATTGTAAACTGTAACCTGTTTCCCTTCTGGCTGGACCCAAACTGCTTTAACTGCGACTTTTAGAATTGTTTGTGAATAAGAGGTCCCGGCCATAACACCAAAGCCGACGATCTAGAACTAGGAATATGTTAAAGTTGCTCCATGATGGGCATTGCCTCGGTACATACCATCAGTACCAAGAGGAAGAACTGTATTAAGTGAAGCCGATTCGCTCCAGGTTGGGCACAGTACCTCGGATTCAACAACTTCCGATGGTATCGGCAAAGTTCGCAGAGGTTACGGTCCGCAAATTTTGTATAGCTAGGTTATAAAATGCAGCGATTTTACGTTCAATCTGAAACACCGCTGTAATCAAAAGCTAGGGTTTCCTTTTGAAACTTAGCCCCATAAAAATGTAGAAAACTGTATCAAAAACATCCTAAAAATATGCAAGTTTGTTATACGGGTTGGTTGTACTTTTGTATAGAGAGAGTTATTTGACAAAACTACAAAATGTACTAGAAAAAGCAATATTGTTAGCAAAAATACCTAAAAAGTTACATAATATCGAAAACTAACAAAAATAATGCAAAACTATTTTTCTTTTTAAATTTTACTATTGTTACTGTATTTTGTGCAATGACATGACTGCAATGATTCTAGGTTTCTATGTAATGTGATTGAATTGCAATGACTTGAGTAGCTACGGAAATATTACTAACCATATGTTCGTCTGTTTGTTGATGTTAGCTAGTTTGTGTTGCATGCAACTAATACTCACTGCACTATGTATTGTTCTATGTATCTTGGAAGGGATGGGTAACCAAATGTCTGCACACTGCAACTGCGTTCCTAACGGCTTGATGTCGAATTTAACTTTCTAACACTGTGGATTAATTGATTACTCGTGCACGGGTGAAAAGTGTTAAAAAGGAAGCGAAGTGAATCAGAAGTTGAAATTATGTTTGCACTTTAGAAAGTGGTAGAGAAGCATGGCTCCAAAGTTGATCGTTGATGTTTTTCCGTCAGTCGATAAAGTTGAGGGTGATGATGTTGAAAGTGAACCCATGGGAATGGATTGCCCCGTTGAAATGCAGGGGCCCTATCGTGAACCAAACGCACTTCCTGACGGCTTGAAAATGCTACCTGGAACGGTAGATGTTTACACAGATCCTCGTATTGCTAGTCTTTTTAAAATTAACTGTCGAGTTCATTTGCAAAGTCCCCTTTTGGCACAAGTTTGTACATTTCTTTGCGTTGAGTGCTGGTGGCGTACTGCGTTGAATTATTTTGGTGTCCCCATTACTTTATTTCCGTTGCATGATGATGTCCGTTTGTCCCGAGATCCCCTAAAACTGAGGTTGCGCCAGCTTGTCCCCTCTTCTGGTGGTGGGATGTATCGTTGTCCTAACATTATATGTCAGTCGCCGTATGTTGTCATTTTGCATGAAATTGATGGGTGGTATTACACTAATGGAATGCAATTGTTATGCGATGAAGCTAAGTTGTTGCTTGCCCGTATGCCTTATGTTCTGCATGATGTTATTCCGCATGATGTTCTTGATTTTCGCATGCGCATGTCCCGCGAATGTCCTGTCTATCATCCTAATGTTCTATAAGGTCCTAGGTCCTTCTCCCACCTACCCTTAGTTACATCTTTTATCCTATTAATCCTGTAAGATCATTTTTGAGCATTAGTCTGCCACCATCAAGAATGCAATAGTCGCTAGGTCTATCTCCTTCAAATATTGGACCTATCTGTTTCTTACCACCCTTCCTTTCTGTTACAGTATCATGGCTGAGCGCGTTTCTACCTGGATCGTCCGTCATTTCTCCAGCGAATCCTCCAGTTCCCAATCCTCCTCCTCTGACAGTTCTGTTGAGCCTGAGATCCAGTTCCCTTCTGATTCTTCTGAGTCTGGTGATGTGCCGGTTCCCCGTCCTTTGATCCATCGGTTTCTCCATTTCCCTGGTCCCGAGGGTCCTGTCTGAGGCACAGAAAGGCCCTCTGTGCGAATCCGCCTGTCTGCCGCCGGAGATCAAGATCTGCTACCATACAGGAAAGGTTTACTGTGGACCTGCGTCTGCAGGTATTCTTCGTCCGTATTCCCCCGCTAGTCTGTTAGGTCCTGAGGTGGTGTCATGCTGTGTCGCTCTTTGTGTTCACTGTTTCTGGCGTTTTAAGTTTTCGTACTATTCTGTTCCTTTCCGTTTCTATCCCGTCCCCCTTCAGTTACAGTTTGATTTCTTCCCCACTAAGGCCCTACTTTTGAAGCATGCTGAGCAGTTGCGCCCTGCTAACCTGGTTTGTCCCAATCGTCTCTGCATGAGTGAGTCTGTTATCATTTTGCATGAATTGCCTGGTTTCCGGGGGCGTGGCAGAACTTTTCTGCAGCACTCTGCCCCCCGGATCTATTCTTTGCTTGCTAATGCGCATCGTGCGCACCCCCTACTTCCGCATGATCTCCTTTCTGTTGATTTTTAAGGCACGGTTTGTTTGATGTTTCGGGTGGTCCCCATTCCCCTAAAAGCGAGAAGTTTGAAGTCCCTTGTCCCCTTGTAAGATCTGTTTGAAGTTTAACCGTGAAAGGCAAAATGAGAAAGCAGAACTCTGAGTATTGGCACAAAAGAGCGAGAATTTCCTGTTTATGAAATGTTTAAACGAATCCCACTTCTGAAGTTGAAAGTCCCGTCCCTGTCTTTGTACTGTTACGTTGCGCTGAACACCACTAACCTATGTATGCATGATCACACGTGTGAGATAACAATAAGCTAGCACGGCGATGTCCCTTGAATTTACGGCCCAAAACCATGGCCGGACCAATTGACCCTTGGCACACAGCGAAGGAAAGAGAGTTGTTTATTGTTATCATCGTTTTTATTCTGTTTTATCTCTTGTATTTGGTTGGTTTTCCATGTTTTCAGTTGTTTGCAGCCACAGCATCTCACCAACGCACCTGTTTTCTGTAGTTTCTTTGAAGTAGTAGTTTGCACTGATATCCTAACGCAGATGAATGATAACACGTTTCTATGAGCAGAACTTTAAAAGCCTGGAACGCACAGTACTTGTGAAGAAGTAGAACTAAATGTTTGTAGAATACTGTGGGAGTAGCAATTTTTATCTGTTAACCCGTGCCCATGTCTGTACTAGTTTTAGAATACCTGTTTTTCCCCGTTTGTCTGATTGTTCCTGATCTGCACTAGAGCCAAGGGATCACTGCACTGGATGGCCTGCTTCACAATTCAAGAGCTTAACTTCACCTGGACTGAGTTGCACCCTTTTTGTTTTTGTGTTGTTTCTTTCTCACCCTGTTGCACTGCTTGAGTATGTATTAGTTTTGCTGGTTACCCTCAAATTCTTTGCTAACCTTAGAGAATTGCGTGCACTGCGAAAACTTATCTGAAGAATTTGGATTGACTTCTAGTAGCATGAACACACACTAGACTAACACGATACTCACATCATAAGACTGAATTTGATGGCTATTCTTACCGCTTTTGCTTCGTTTCGTTTCGTTTCTACTACCATAAAGGGTTAATTGAGCTAACTGTGAACTTTCTTTGCTTTGCTGCTGTTTTGTCGGTGGGTGATTCCTCATCCACCGTGCTGTGGATGCTATGTCTCATTTTGTCGTTCGATACATTCTAGGCTGTTTCTCACCAATGGCGTTTTTGGGTTCTCTGGCCTCGATGCAGTGGTTCATCATCAGCACAGATCGGATCATCCGTCCGCCCCGGTAATCATCATCACGTCGCCGCTCCGCCGGCTTATCCCGGAACTCTCGCGTCTGGGATACCATTTACCGCTGCTCCGTCAGCTTATCCCGGAACTCTTGCGCCTGGGATACCTCAGCTTATCCCGGGACTTCGTCCTCCAGAACTATCCGGCTTTTCCCGGCACTCCAGAGAACTGCTGAAACACCCCCTCATATCATCAAATCATCAGCCATACCGCGCCTGTGTATTCCCAGCACACGCGGTCCGCCCCACAGTCTCCTGGTTGCCTCCCTGCTGGAATCGTCACCAGCCCTCCGAAGACTCGGCCATAGACTCTATTCTGGCCGCTGCACGAACTGCTAATTGTATTTCCACCGGTGAAGCCCATTTTTGATCCTGATCATCGATTGACTATTGAACTAACACCATGAATGCACTGCATCGTCTGTATTATATTGTCTTGTTTACCGCCATTTGCTTTTGCACTACTCCCTATGCTTGTATTACCTTGCTGACTGATCGTAAACTCATTATATTTACTGCACTGCATGTACTATACCTTTCTCACTGCCTATACTTGTGTTGGACCAATTGCACTATCTAATTGTTGTTGCTTACCGTCTTGTCTTGATATTCCACACCCCTAGTGTAACTTTGTACCATTTTTTGCGGTGGAGAGTGTAATAGGAAGATTTTGAGCCTTGTTTAGAGATGTCTAGAGAATTTGGTTTTGGTCTGAAACAAGCTAAAGTTCGGTTTAATTTTTGTACTGCATGATGATAATTTTTGTGTTTTGTGTTTTTCACTCTGTGCCTCAAACTCTTGACTCTGTTAACTAACCGTAATTGTTTGCTAACTAACCGTAGTTGTCTGACCATTTGCTAACTAACCGTGATTGTCTGACTATTTCTCTGTGCTAATCATTTC
This sequence comes from Trissonchulus latispiculum, assembly GCA_030248195.1. Taxonomy (NCBI): domain Eukaryota; kingdom Metazoa; phylum Nematoda; class Enoplea; order Enoplida; family Ironidae; genus Trissonchulus; species Trissonchulus latispiculum. The sequence continues at coordinate 63,028 of JASAND010029687.1, read as the reverse complement.
CGTATCCTTGTGTGTTTGATAACTTTTGACAAGTGTTCATCTTTATGTTGTACAGTTAGAATTGACAGTGTCCACTGGAATAATATTTCTGTTTGCATGAGCGATTCTGTTAATGGGGGTGTTTTCCGATTTATGGGTTCAAATTTATGGGTTGGGGTTAATCGGCTTAAAACGAAGATTTGGGGAACCCCATGAGCCCTTGAGCAAACGCATACGTCATGCTTATCATGACGTATGAATCTCCCTTCTAAAAGAAAACGCAAAACTTCAAAGAAATTTCAAAAGGACCGACAGCGAGAGAATTGCACGTGGACAGAGCTGTGACGGGATTGGGTGACTGACCTAAAGACTTCAGTTTTGGGGTTGACATTGTCGTGAAAGGTCGGTTTCTGGACCTAGTGCTGACTCTGCTATAGTGTGGCCGTTGTGCCTGAGTGATATTACGAGTGTTAGGCCTGTAGAGCCTCTGTTGGAAGTGTCGTCTGGAGTCTATTTTCGTCTTGTTCGGTCACCCCATTCTCACTGTCTCTGTACTCTGTGCTATTCTGAGTGGATTCATTCTATTTTGCCTTGCTTAGTTGGATTTTCAATTCACGGGTAAAAGGAGTTTCAACTTGTAAGTTTGGCCACTGTGCCTCAATCAGCCAATTTACTTTTGTCACAATCTAATTCTGTTTCACTCTACAGTCGCTGTTGTTGTCAGTCGTTTGAAGCTTACTCAGTTTATACCTGTAACTTGGAGGTTGTGGAATCTTGGCTAATTGTTATTATCTTCACCAGAATAACTTGATTAACTCTATGCCAGTAAACTGATAATTCTGAACTCATTGATAATTGACTTGACTTGTTATTGGGGACTTGATTTGAGGTTCAGAGTGGACGACAGTCGTAGTTACGGAAGCTCTGACTAGGTAGGGACTAGAGTAGGTTGATCTCAAAGTTTCCTGAGTGATCAGCTTGCTATTAGGTAGTTTAGATAGAAACGAGCCATTCTACCAGTGCTCAGACGATTGTTTTAAGAAATCAAGTTTGCCCGACCCCCGAACTTGTCTAATAGAAAGGGCTGAGTTGAATAAAGTTTAGAGATTGAGTTGTTGAAGTGACCTCTTAGCTCCAGAAAGTCTATTAGTCAAACCTTTTTCTTTATATATATATATATATATATATATATATATATATATATATATATATATATATATATATATATATATATATATATATATAATCCGCTCGATAAAGCCCAATAAAGAATTTAAGTTCAATTAAATCAGTGTTATCTTCTAATCATATTAGTTTCTGATATCTCATGTTTTATTTCTAAGTAACAATTTAAAAACTTAAAAACAATTGAAATTTTCGAAATTTTAGTTTCTGAGATCAACCGTAGGTCAATGGAGAAATCTTTCTATGACAGAATTAGCAAAGAAAGCTTACACAATTCAAGTTTACGTGGAAAATTTACATAATAATGAAATTTCAGTTTTCAAATTGAAAATTTTAATTTCAGTTTAATTCAATGAAATTTCTATAATAAACTTAAAAATAACTTTTAATTAAACTTATTATATGCCTTTGCCTACTCAAAGATTTATTGGCAATATTTTATTTATTTATGTCTGCTTACAAATGAAAACATAAAATATTATAAGCCTAAAACAGATTAAAAGTTAGCATTTATTTAAGAATTGTTTTTATTAAGGTTTATCTTTATCGGTTTTCCGGTGGGAAAATTCGCAACGGGGAAAATCACACCGTGACTATTGCTAGACCTGAAAGATAATGTTTTATTTTTAAGAATAGGGCATTCTGGTGTTTAATTATTTAATCCTATAAAAACGTGGATAATTCATAATTGCAGAATTTTCAATCCAAAGTGGATATTTCAGCTTTTAATAAAGATAGCCGGTTTTTATCTAAATAGATTCTCAGCTGAAAAGTCACTTCCTTTTTGGGTACAACTTGTTTTTATCGTCTTTATGGAACTCAAACAACCTGCCACAAAAAGTGCCATTTTTAAAAAAATTTCAGAATTTTCACATTGTTTTAAGAATTTCGCATTCGTTATCCATTAGAAAGTCACAAAAATGGGCACTCAACGCTCTCCATGCCTATCCAACGTTGTGGTAAAAGCAAATGTTTCAAGTTTGGACTTTCCGTCCTGTCTGACAAAAAACTTTAATAACTACTTAAAATTAAAGCCTTAAGACTCCAGTATGCCTCCGACTTTACCTGCCCTGGGTATGTGCTTGGGCTGGGCTCACTGTCTGCTGGCGATCGTTAGTGAAATCTGCAGAAAATGAAAAACTGCAAGCTATTGCTATGTAACTGCAAATAGACTGGGAAATCGGCAACCATCAAGGCTCACTGGCCTTTAAAATAGTTCTATTGTCACGTTTAAATCTGGACTTTTAAGTCTGAGAAATACTGCAGGAAACAAAGAGACGCAAAAAAGTACATGCGTTTGGGAAGCGTCTGGAATGGAGACAGAAAAAACCAACAAGTCTGCTCATTTATGACCGTTTGGCAACATTGAAGTCTCTCGCCAGTAATACGGGAGAGAGACAGACGCGAAAAAAGTATCAAATAAATGCGTTGGAAATAGGGAAGAACGAAAAACCATCTGCTTGGCTGATAAATAGTGTATTGGCAACATTGACTGCTCAAAATTACATCAGTTTGCCGCCGTCAATTATATACTTTCGCATTTTTGCAGTCTGGACAATTTTGAAAACTAAAGTCAATAAATAGTAGTTAGAGAAGGTCTACCAATGAGAGAGCAGCGAAAGAAATTTGACTTCAGATTAACCAAGATTATAACCAATTTCTGCATAAAGACAACATTGGACTTTTCTGAGTTCTGAGAATGATGTTTCTTTTCACAAAATAGCAACCTTTCCATGCTCCTATTCCGTTCCTGTGAACCTAAACCTGGTTAGCGGCAACAGCAATTCTAAAATTGTGTCTTAAACTCTTAATGTGTTTTACTCATGCTTTTAGCTCAAAAGTTCAAGTGATAAAGCAGTTAACGGAAGTTGTTGTTTTAGTTAGTTTCTAGTATTCGTAGTCAAAAATTTAAAACATGGTTGACGGGTCGGATGACCAACGTCAAACTCGGGCCAAGCCAAGCACTTACCATTGATTGAAATGGATACAACAATAATTTCTTTTCTAATTTCACATTAAATTATGAAAAACTTATAATAATTTTAACCAAAGACAATATGAAGAGAACAATGACTTGAACAATGACAAGAGATAATTTGAAAAAAGATTCCGAATCAAAAGCTGGACTTTTTTGGAACAAGTTTTACTAAATTTGTGGCACTGCTTGAGCCCACTAGGCGAGATGAGCAAATTCAATTTCGGGACGAGTCGGTCTGTACAAAAAATTTCGCTTCGTCTCCACTGCAGAGACACAAATCTGTGCTGTACATTGCTGTACCCTCTTTACCTTTGACAAAAACTTTCATAAAACTTCAAAATTCTTTACGGAGTTCAAATTGTAGGCGGCTTGTAATTTAATGTTTCAAATTTCGACATAGCTAACTCGTAGTTGTTTTGTTTTGTTTTATACGTCGAGAAATTCATGTTCAAAACCCGTTTTTGCTACTCCGTGTCCATGTGTAATTTGGAACATTTAACATTTAACATCTACATAACAGTGGAATTTAGACTACAGTGATCTGCCTTAGTTGCAATTAGATCATTCTAAGCTTTAGAATGACATGAAACTTGTCGTCGAACTCCAATAATTGCAGACGGTTAATACAGCCACGCCGTTATTTTAGGGGAAATTTTTCTTTAAATTTTCTTTCCCATTTCTATTTCTTTTTCTTGCGAAAGATGAAATTTAGACTCCATTTTCTTTTTCTTTTTCTTTATTTAAAGAAGAAAAAGACATTAAGCTGTCTCAGGTTTCAGCTGTCAGTCAATCTTGCGTAAGCGGCCCAACTTTTGACCTTTCAAGAAAGGACTCCTAACTGCTTTAATATATGTGGTATATGTTATAAATGCATATGTTACAAGGGTAGCAGCTGTCAATCTCCCTTTGAGTCTTACCTTCAATAAAGCAGAAAGGGTCTACGAAGCTAAAGCAAAGAGAGGCCGCTTTTCTTTCTCTTTTTCTTTAAATTCAAGAAAATTGAAGCCAAATTTTTTTCTTTATCTTTATTTAAAGAATTCTTCTCATTTTCTTTCTTTTTCTTTTCCCTAAAATTCCGACGTGGCTGTATTTGCGGCAAAGACCCAAACCTCCAAATAAACAATTTTTAAGATTAATATTCAACTGTTGTCATCCGGAGAGGATGAACACTCGTAAATTTGACGAATTTTCGCAAATTTTGCAAGAAACGATTTGTGCTTGACTGACTGACAATCGGTTTCCGGAATCCAATATTGAATCCTACCGAATACTTGAGAATCTTCATTAACTATCCAAATATTAGCGAATTAACGAATTCACTTGATATTGTCAGTAACGATTTCAAACATGTAGTGCAGGTTTCCCAGTTTACTAATCCAGCCTAAAATTAAGTTTTATTAAAGACACCAAGTCATAAAAAGGAATAAGATTTACAGCAGGTTTTGTACTTTGAGTATTATTTTTAAGCAAGTTTGGCAAACTACCCTCAGACTTCACCTCAAAATTGAAACAGTTTCGGTTGCCAGCTATGCTAAACTTTCTCTTGTCTTATTTTCTGCCAAAGATTAACCATTTTTGCTCGAATAGCTATCTATTGTTACTACTTAGATTAGGATTCAAATTTATGTGCCGGAAATGTCCTTGAAACCGGTTGAATTTCATTTCTTCCATCATTTAAGCGACGTTTTATGTCATTTTGTCTAAAATCTCATTAAAAGATACCGAATGCAGATTGCTGATCTGTTGAGTCTTGTTGAATCTGGTAGCAATACTGAAGAATTAGAAAATACTGTAAACGAGGTCGAACAAGGGCAAAATACCATTGAAGAAACAAATCAAGATGAAACTGCATCCAATGCTAGTCAAGAAATGGCAATAGTCATCAAGCAGTTTAATAACACTACTGCACCAGCACCGTATGCACCAGTTAGTAGGTCATTTATTCCATCTTTACTGCGTCCAATACCAAATTTATTTCGTTTTGTCAACACTACGTCTTTTCAATTGTAGTCATTAATTTGTCTAGGCCTTAAATTATTTTGCACAATTTAAACGTTGCACTTGTTTTGTATTCTAATTTACAGCAGTTAATCTTTTCATGGCTTTGCGTTCCCTATAGCCAGGTCCAACAAGCTACGTCGATGGTTAGATAAAACCGTGGAGATCTATTTGGAGGATCCAGCCTTCTCTGGTGTTCATGGCAGCGTTACGCCAATTTGCAGAGATCATGGAAGCTACGATATTAGTTTCAAAGGCCTGCGGAAGGGTATTCTGTACCATGAAGGTATCAGTGAGATTCAAACGGGTTAAAGGTTTGTTTTGATTTTCAACTGCCATTTAAATTACGTTTGTGCTAATTCAGACTATTGTGTTGGACTATCTTTACCAGAGTCGCCGTTCTTAAGCTCCTTTAACTGGTAGTTATCCATAGCCTGGTCGTAATCGGCGAGTGTATATCAAAATCTGCTTCGACGTAGTTTGCAGAAGGCAGTTGTGTATTCAACTTTTAGTTTCCTTGACTTTCCTGTTTTGGTCTTCCTAATATCGAACTATATTGTATTCTTTTCTGCCTTCAGGTGTTTTGATTGGTTCATTGACTCTCATTTGGTAGCAAATCAGTTGGATTGGCTCTTTTCTTCTAGGATGCTAAGAATATCCTTCGGAGCGAGTCCAGATCCAGGGATGGATACGTCGGATCAATGGTTCTACTGGAACTTCATTAGTCTCTACTGGTTCTCTCACTTTTCATTCATAGCAACGTCAAACGGTATATATACGTGTCGTACATTCCTACCTACGTTGGTGAGTTATCTTTCTGGATAACCTACACAACAGGGACATTGGTTGTGCTGAGTGCGAACTTTTTGGCTCGCTTTCTAGTACAAACGATGTCCCATCCACTTCAAATGCAAATTCTGACTAAACCAGTAGTGTGCAAATCGCATTGAAATGACTGTTTACCAATAGTAATTCTATTCTCACGAATTCAATTTTTGTTGTAGTTTAAACTCGTAGTATTTACTTCTTGCAGTTTTGTTTCTATACGTAGAAAGCAAGCTTTGATTGAGTAATGGAAAGAGGCTCGTTGTTTATTGCGTTTTGAATTAAAAGCCTCATAATACGATTACGAAGCAGTGCTTTATATATATACTTGCATAGTTTTGCTAATAATCGAACGAATTCGGAGTTTGAAGTAGTTTTTTTGCAGTGGCATAGTAACTTTATGCGGTGTATATTTTTAATTCGTTGTGTTTGTTTTTCTGTTGCAGGACTTCTTGCCGTTTTTTTTTGTATGTACAGGCAGTAATCGTAGTAATAACAGTTAATAATTGTACAGTTAATTATTGCATTGGTAGTTGTTGTACAGACTTTTGTGTTGTCTATACTTATCAGAATATACCTAAAAAGCAACATTTTGCGAAAAACTCAAAAATACTTCAGTTTATATATATACTAACTTTGTTATTTGTGATTTTCATTCAATGATTGTGTTGTATATGTTAGTATGTCTATGATTTTTTGTTTGTTCGGAGCTTCATGAACGGTTGATATCTGTGCAGCTTGCAATGCCTCTAGTTTACCTTCAAACGAATTACTTTTATTTTTCTTCAATTTCGAAAGATTTCATAGGCGATAACTGATTCGTGTTTGTTTTGCACTGATTGGGGCTCTGTGTAGCCTATATTCTAACTGTGAAGATCGCAGCTCCCGCCTATGGGACTCGATTTTCTCTCTGGCCTATTACTACGGATATAACGACTCCACATGATGGCAACTTCAGGCTTCTCAGCTCCGATCCTGTTTAGAGTTCATACGGTTTTGAACTCCTCCCGAAAGTTACTCTGAAGACCATCACAACCAAATATAATTTTAAATTGCAACGCCACCTACTTGAAGACAACGCATCATTATAGACATTTGAACTTTCAATTGTTTTGTATATATATACATTATCTGTATGTTCACTTGTTTGTATTAATATATACGTATTTTTGTGGATTGTTTATATTTGCTCGAGCTTTGTATTTTGTGTGAACTTGTTTTGCCGGCTTTGTAATTTGTTTGTTTTTATGCGCGCCTTGTGATATGTAACTATGTTGTAAATGCTATGTTCTTTGAAAATATGTTGTATTTGTCGGTTAGCTACGTAATCATTTCAGGTATTGGTATATTTGTTTCGTCTAGTAATGTATCCCTTTCCCCAGATTCATTTCCCCTATATGTATACGTATGTGTCGTATTGGTTTTTCTTGTTTTTGTCGGAAGATCGGGTGATCTTTGTTTTTCAGCGGCGGAGGAGAATCCGTACGCAATGCCTTAAAATTTCTAATTAGCAAATTCTGTTTCTCTTCTTCATAATACTTTAATATTTCAATACTTAGTGTTATATTAATGCTTCGATAGTTGTACAGATTATTTGTTAGCTAGGATTTTTCTATTAGTAGTAATTTAGTTACGATTGTATTTGTCTATGAATTGTCTTTAGCTAGGTTCTTTGTGTTTGTTTGACTTGTATTATGTATTATGTTAGCTATGATTTGTGTTCCGGTCATGTATAGATTAGCTGTGTTTAGTATAGTAGTTAGTCTATTAATAATTGTGTGCTTGTTTGTCTGTTTGTTAGGGTAATTGTGAGTATGATTGTTAGGGCCCTTGAGAATGTTTGTATGAATGTTATATTTGTGAATATTTGCATTAGTAGCTTTTGTCATTGCTTTGTATAGTTCCCTTGGAATTCTCTTCTTTGGAATATTTGGTATTTTTACTTACTACTTTCTTTCGGGTATTCTGTTACTCCCTGCGTTTCGCTATTTTCGCCTGGCTATGACTTCCATTTTGCTACCACTTTCAACTTTAATTCTCTTAACTTCTATTTGTAGTTTCTTTCCTTTAACCATGGGTAAACGTGCCAGGATACGTTCCTCATAACTGGTCTCATGGGATTTGTGTGAGATCTACTTTTTGATGTTGAAATTTTCCTCTATTTTCAATTACTGAATTACGGTAGCATGCCCTCTCGTCCTTGTATTTTAGCAGGCGCTAAAATTTTTCTATCCAGGGGAGGATGTCAAAAACCAGTTTAATCCGGTTGCAAATCAAGCAACCCAGAAGTCTACTTTTTCTAATTTGCATATTTGCTCTTCAGACGTTTAATTGTGAACTGCTAGAGTAGTGTGTTGGATTTTGTGTTGCGAACCGGGTGCGTATCTTTATTTGGTCCTGTATTTTATGATCTGCCTACATTATTGCCTTTATGCCAATAAATCATTGTAACCCGGAAATCGCGATCGTAGTTGGTAAGCCTTAGTTTAACTGTTAGGTAGGATTTATTCAATAGATTTATTAGGATAACTTATTGGGTTAGGCCCGGTCGTTTCACCTGCAGTCGCTTAGCCTCTTGATTCCTGCTCAGGTCCAGACAGCTGAGTTAGGGATTAACAAAAATATTTCAATTCTTGGAAAATCCAATTATCTTCGTTTCACAAATGATTTTCATTCCCAATAGTATCGGTCAGATCAGTCTACACTCTGTCTCAAATCATCCAATTCCGCCAACCCTAGATGGTCTCAGTGTTGGGCATTATTCCTACATTCACCCTTCTTTCTGTCCTGAATTCGGCAGCGAAGTTTGCAAACTGAAGCAACTAATCATTCCCAAATTTGCACTGACTTTCCAATCTTTAATCTCTCTCAGTCAGCATTGCCCCATGTTAGAAGAATTGTCGTTTTTTGGCTACCCCAATCAAGATTTTGTACCCAAATATGTAGAAATTAATTTTTCCAAACTACGAGATCTAAGCATTGACGGACCGATTTCTTCGCGTTTGTTGCAAAATCTCACTAAATCTGGAACTCTCCAACGTCTTACTGTTTGTCCTGGTGTGGGTTCGGACACTCTAGCCGGAGTTCTGGCTCGGAATCCAAATCTGGTTTATTTGTCGGTCACAATCACGACTGATTCTGACGACGAAGCTAATTTCTGTCAAACGGGCATCGCAAACCTGTCATGTCTTAAAAGTGCCAGAATCATTATTCTATCTCGAAACGATTGCCCGATCTCATCATTCAAAATTCCAAATTTCAAATTCACAGAGATTTCGATTTCTCAAGGATCATCTGATTGGCCAAATCTGCAATCTCTGGATTTGGGTCGTTCTCTAAGTTCGAGATCTGTGCTGACAATCCCTCCTAATTACAGCTTAAATGATACAAATTCAGAAAATTCCGGGTTGAATTCCGGTCTATCCTTTTCCAGAATGCTAGAAGGACTCACTAGTCTTTCCTTACAAAAAGTTAAATTGAACTGCCAACTTTTCTGTCCCTGTTTAAAGACTCTGAAATTGAATACGGTTAAGTTTGCCAGTGAAGAGGCTGGATTTCGAGTTGGCTCGGACTTCAAATATCTTACAATTAAAGACCATGAAACTGATCCTGGTAGGGTGATTTCGGACCAATCAATCGTACAATATCCCCACTATGTATTTCTTAACATTAGAACATTCAGGGCCCTAGATCAAACTAGATCCCGTGATCCTCCTTTGGTTGGAGCCTACCCTCCTCTTTCTGATGCCTCTGGTAGCATGTCACGCGGTGATATACCCTTGTACGTCTACACAGACTATATCAAATTTGCAGCTTCCAACCTTAGAAGTGTGCACATTCAAAATTATTTACTCGCAGGCCCGGACTCCTACCTTGCAACAGCTGGAAAATCTCTTGGAGAGGCATTGGGCTCACTTCAGAGACTTGAACGGCTACAATTTAAAGGCTATCAATTACTGCTGAAAAAGTTGCTTAAGGAATTGGTTGAGAAGCGACAAAGTTTAATTGAGGCTGGAGTGGCTTTGGAACTGTTGGAATACAGTCTTTTCGATGAACACACTCAGGTGAAACTGGAATCGGACAGAGCTCGAATGGTTGCTCGAAAGGATTTTCGTTTATGGTTGAATGAACCATTCTTTCAACGTCATAATTTGGATTACTTAGACTCTGGTCTAACTCCGGATACCATTGTATTGAAAACGACTGGTAGCATTGTTACTGTTTGAACTGCGTTTTGAAAAGTATCGTTTGCATTTAGCATCATTAAAATGGCTTTTCACTGTCATATATTTTTTCGAGAAACATAGTTTCATGCATAATAAAAAATGAAGTAAGGAATGAACTTCACTGCGTTTTATCAAGATTCATCCAGTTTAAGCACAGATGCTTAGGTAACAAACCTTTGGGAGCCGGTAACCAAAGTCGCCAAACCAGGTGGTATGTAGATCATCACGAAATCAATCATCTCTTAAGGTGCTGGTTTCCTTTCGGGTATTTTGGACTCATACGGCGTTAATCCTTTACGTACGTGGCTGAAACTTACGAAATAACCTATTTCCGTGCTCTTTAACATTCTGGGACCAGTCTCGTATTTTTAGGCCAAAATATAAGAAAGTTTTGGTTTTTGGCCTTAGGCTACCATAGGTAGACAATACACGAGATTGACTGTTATGGCTGGAAAGAGGACACGATACTGAACATTTTTTGCTTTTACAAGCTTTGAGCTATCTCCAGTGGTTAAGTCAGTACAAGCAAAAAACTGTTTATGGGGTCAAAAAATGGCCATTTTCGAGGAAATCAGTTTTTTCAAAATTATTGCCACACGTTAAGGACAAACTTGGCTTATTTATACTCAATCGATGCAGAGTCCAAATGCCCATTTTATGAATGCCTATTAGCCGGAATTTATTGCTTTCAGCTCGAGATTTGGCAAAAAAACTATTTTGGCAAAACTGCGATTATTTTGCTTCGAACATCGATTTCTCAAAAACTACTCGACGGATCCCGCAGATTTTTGGCAGATTTGAAATTTCTTGGTTTGGGCTGAAACGTATCGAGTAGTGAGAAAACACAACGCGAAGTTGCGAAATTTTGTTTTACCATGCATTTGGACGATTTTCTTGAACGTTAAGACCTGCTGAGCCAAATCTAGGAAAACGTCCCTCGGCCCATATGTCCTTCATATTGTGGCAGAAAACGAACTTTCAGTTTCGGGAAATCGATGTTCAAAAATGTTTGGCCTATATTCATCCTGTTAGATGTCAGCATGTCAGATAATTTCTGCTATTCATTTGCTAATTTTGTCAGTTTCGTAAGCCCATGTGGATGATGGATGGATAATATGTTCAAATTTTGCTTAGGATGATTATTAATTTGCTAACCTGCTAGAAAGCATTTTATGGAGATGGCATTTCGGGGACACTCTCTCTAGGGACTCTGGGGCATTTTCAAGAAAGAATAGAGTAGAGTTAAAATTAAGGGGGGGGCTACGAATTTCACTAAAAGTTCGATGTTGGAAAAGCTAGCTAGTCTTTTGCCACATAATAGTATTAGGTTTAGTGTAAAACAGTTTAAAGTTTGAAAGAATTCCATGCAGCGTAGCGTCCTGTGGAGCCATCAGAAGTTGGTGTTGTCGGTCCAAAACTCGACATGATACGTACACAAACTTCGCCTCGCCTTGATCGCTGTGCGCAAGGTACGGTACCCAAATTGTCCAGAAATAGTTCTGACATATAGTGCTTTGATATCGTGTAAAATAATCTCTAGACCATTGTATTATTTTCTGTGAGATACAATAAAAGTGCGAAAAATTGGGTGTTGTAGGTCTATACGGGTGGAGGTTAACTAACGCCTAATGAGCTCTGGCTTACCAAATGAACCTAACTTCGCGCCAATTAATACTCCAAGTATCTGTCTTAGCCTCTGTAAAAATCACGTGATTTCGTTAATCCCTGCGTTCGCAGTGCTAGATTACATTATCGATATTGTCGCTGTTATTTGGTGCCATTTCGAAGATGTGGGTCAATTACTCCAAATTACTGTGGCAGAATCGGCTAAAACTTTGCGCATTACAGGCTAGTGAGTGTACCAAGATATGCAGAAAGCTAGGTCACTAAACCTCGCTAGTCTTTTGCCACATAATAGTATTAGGTTTAGTGTAAAACAGTTTAAAGTTTGAAAGAATTCCATGCAGCGTAGCGTCCTGTGGAGCCATCAGAAGTTGGTGTTGTCGGTCCAAAACTCGACATGATACGTACACAAACTTCGCCTCGCCTTGATCGCTGTGCGCAAGGTACGGTACCCAAATTGTCCAGAAATAGTTCTGACATATAGTGCTTTGATATCGTGTAAAATAATCTCTAGACCATTGTATTATTTTCTGTGAGATACAATAAAAGTGCGAAAAATTGGGTGTTGTAGGTCTATACGGGTGGAGGTTAACTAACGCCTAATGAGCTCTGGCTTACCAAATGAACCTAACTTCGCGCCAATTAATACTCCAAGTATCTGTCTTAGCCTCTGTAAAAATCACGTGATTTCGTTAATCCCTGCGTTCGCAGTGCTAGATTACATTATCGATATTGTCGCTGTTATTTGGTGCCATTTCGAAGATGTGGGTCAATTACTCCAAATTACTGTGGCAGAATCGGCTAAAACTTTGCGCATTACAGGCTAGTGAGTGTACCAAGATATGCAGAAAGCTAGGTCACTAAACCTCGCTCCAGTGTTTAGAAATGCTAGATTGATTTCTCGAAGTATGGATGGCTATCGCTCCAAAAAGCTCTAAGACAGTTGTAAGCGCATACTGATCGAAGGAAGCGTCATATCGAAAAGCGGATTTCATACACGGATTCAGCAGGTCAAATAACCCCTATAACCACCTTTTCGGCGAAATCGGAGACAAAAAATTTTTTAACCCCATTTTTGCTGCGCTTAGATTTTCAGGCCTAAAAATAAGGGTTATTTCTTAACAAAAAGTTTGCTAGCACACAAACCAGAAAACCAAAACTCTCGAAACTCACAGACAGTTTGCCCCTATTAGAGCCTAATATGTGGTAAAAAGCTGGGGTAGGCTAGGGGCTGTCAATTTTATTAGATCGAAAACGGCGCACGGTCACATCGCAACTTTTTGTCAAATTTCAAACTTTGAGCTGTTATAGCTGAAGAAGGAAGCAACGCTCGAAAGCCAGAATACTTTTAATATTTAGCACTAGTAACAGTTAACATTTGTGGCAAAAAGTTTCAGAATTGGTCAAACCGTTAATCCACCAGAATTCAGAAAACCTTTTTCAAAAAACCCACTTTTCGCACCAAAATTTCGACTTTGGCGTAGTGCCAGAATCGATGTGTGTTAGATATAATAATGCCCACTACGGACTATTTAACCTTGATATGTTAGCTAATCATATGCCAAAAGGTAGGTCTCTCTGAAGAAGTTGGGCAAAACCGTTCGTAGCCCCCCCCCCTTAAAGCCGCAATCAGGATTGGCTCTCAACCGCAAATGCGTTGGCCCAGGTCTGTTCACATTAACCCGGCAAATGCAATGCAAATGGCGAATTAATCTAACAAATTAACTTAACATGATCATCTTGCTTCGAATGATTATAATGTTGCGGCTGCTTCGAATTAAATGACAAAAGTATCCAGCTTTGATGAAATGTTGTGATGTGAAAACTGCCATTAGGTATTGCGGATTCAAACACAAAGTTATGCAAAATGAAGCTATATTGGCTAGTTACTCAGACTGTAATAATGGAAAAAATGCAATGCTTGAGTAACACACAAGAGTTGGGTGTATTCCAGGTAAAGTGTAGTAACCAGGAGAAAGTTGAATACATAGTGTTGTATTAATGGGTGGTTGATCAGCTTGACTTTTACTGTGCACAAGCTTACTCTATACTGAAGTGAATCGTTACAATCACTGACAAGCACTTATGGATCACATGCACATCACACAGGAAAAGCCCAACCTAAATAAGCTCTCGCGAGACCAGAGGTTTGATTTGAGTTTGAGCTTGTTGCTCAAGTAAACAACGCAACATCAATAATATGTTGCTTATCATTATTTTATGTAAAGAAATGAATTTCGGCTAGGCAATGCTTTTAGTTAATTTAGGTACTGAGAGGTCTCTTGCACGTCTTACTTTTCAAACTTCAAACTTTAATCTCTCAGCCCTTTCTAGTTGCACAAGTTTGGGGGTCGGGCAAACTTGTCTGGAAGTAACTAACAATCAGAGCACTGGTGAAATGGCTCACTGAATCAGATCAGTCTATCCTAAAATTACCTAATAATTAGTTGACCGCTCAACGGAACTTTGAGGTCAACTAATTATCCTACTTAAACGAGGTTTCCGTAACTAGAACTGTGGTCCACCTCGTTCTCAAATCAACTCCCGAAGCTACAAAAGTCAAGTCAATAGGTGCACAGCAATAATTAGATTACAATTTACTGAATTATGTAGGCAGACGGTCACGTAGGTCCAACGAAACTAATGATATACAAATTACAACTTTCGCAATGATAAGCGTTACAAGTGGTTAATTCTCCTATAATTCAGACATCAAACCAACAACTCAGCTTTGGTCAATCCGGTTTCACTAATCAGTATTTTATACCCGTTTTACCTTAATCCCAGTGAAAATCCAAAAGTGCAGGATGTAGAAATACACAGCAAATGCAGGTTCACAAATAGACAGGGTGAGAGAGAGGTGACGTGACAAAACAAACGACTATTTCACTCGCGAAGCGGACAAGTTCGAACACAGCAGGCCAACAACAAGGCGCACACGTACAACACAGCGACGGCGTAACAGCCACACGAGAAAACTGAGCCACTCTCTGGGCACAACCACACTTCAAGCGAGTCAACCTCAAAACTGATTGGAATTGGGGTTCAGTCACCTTCACCCTCTCCACTACCTGTCCACGTGAATTTCTGCCATTTCGGTCCTTTTTAAGTCTTTTGATTTGAAGGCGAAAATCTACCAAAGAAAAGGCCTACGTCATGATAAGCATGACATATGGGATTGCTTTTGGGCTCATGGGGCTCCCCAAATTTCCAACTTAAGACGATTAACCCCACTTCCCAAATTTGAACTTCTTAGGGCGAAAACAGAGCAATTTTCCGAATCAGTCAAGCAAATAGAAACCACTATTTCACTATTATCAAGACAACATTTAAGGCAATTTCCACATAAGTCGGAAACACGAAAGACATCAAAAACCATGCGGTCAGATTTGTACAAAAATATAGGATTAGGATTCAACAATTAGAGTACAAAAATTAGTTAGTATGTCGTACAAAAATTAATTAGTTTACAGAATTGAAGTTAGCTCACAAAAAGTTCACAAGTAAAGCTCACAAGAGTTAGCAAGTCAGGCTCACAAGAATTAATTCACGGTTATCAAGCTTACACAGAGTCAACAGAGTCAAGAGTTTGAAAACAGAAAACAAAAACAGAAAACAGTCGTATTTTTTAGCCAGTTTCTACCTCTGGGCTAAGAATGAATTTTTCTTGCCCTTACACTCTCCACCGCAAAAAAATGGTGTAGAGTTTTACTAGTAGTCGAAAGGTATCAAACGAAAGTGATTAGTTAGTGCACGTACATGCATCATTCAAGCGATGAAGAACAGAAAAGCAATAGTTGTGCAGAACAGACAGTCAGTGTACAAAACAAGCAAAATATGGTACGAAAACAGTGCAAAGTTCAACTATGTACAGGCAATACTGGTGCGGTGCAGTTCATAGTGGTGGCGATGACAGCGATGACTGGAAGACTGAGGTTGCAGAATGGCAGAATATGTGGCGACCGCAAGAGTCAATGGCCAATCTTCGGAGGGCTGAGCAGAGATCTCAGCTGGGAATCGATCAGGAGACTGTGGGCAGGATCGCGCGTGCAGAGGTGCTGCAGACGCGATGGCTGATGGATCTGATGTTGATGGTTGAGCTGTTCGCAATGATAAGGGGGTAGGGGGTGTGTTTGGAGGTGGACATGACGGTGTTGAGGGGGGTGTGGGAGCGGAGAGTGGACGTGGGATGCTGGCCGGATGACGCAGCCAGCGAAGGCGGCGGTCGGTGAGCAGTTCTTCCGTGTGCCGGGAGAAGCCGGCGGAGCGGCGGAGTGATGAAGTTCGGTTGACGACGCTGACATACCGGGTCAGCCGGCGAGGCGGCAGAGGTGAGGATGACGACGTGAGCCCGGGATAAGCCGGCGGAGCGGCGGTGTGTGCTTATCCCAGACAGGTGGTACCGGAAGAATCCGGCAGGACGGCGAGGTGTGATGCTGGCGACCAGGACTGCACGACTGATCCGACCAGGTGTGAAGAGAAACGACGACATCAGAAAAAGAAAACCATTGCTGAGAAACAGCCTAGAAATACATTGAACAACAAGGATTAGTAACAGTGACAGTGACCGGTGGGTGACTCTCACCCACCGTGAAGGAGAACACAGGGACAGCAGAAACAGAAACAGAAGCGGGAATTCGTTAAGTAGCAATCCAGCAGAAAATTCTAGTTCTAAGTTAGCTGCGATTAGCTTCACAGGTCTCAATCATCAAGTTAGCGCGTTACAACGTTTAGTACTAGTTTCATTAAAAAATAAGTTCAATTGTCATCCATCTTTCTCAGTAATAACACAAGTTAACCGGTACATTACTGCTCTAATATTTCACGCTAATTTGTTCAAATACTCTAGCTTAAAAGGTTTCGTGCAATGCTCTACTGCAAAATCGATGTGTGCAGTGCAAAATTAAAAGAAAGCAACTAATCAGTAGACAGAAAAGGTTAGCAACAACGGTTAGGAGGATCCATCCATCCAGAGTTGAAGCTCTTGAATTGTGTTGCAGACCATGGAATCCAGTGAGGTGCAGAGGTGAAAACAGAAGGAAACACTGAAAATACTACAGACAAAGGCACGGCGCGAGAACATTCTACTCCAAACTTTTATTCTTGCTTAGTCAACTCAAACGTTTTAACTCTTTTCATTTAAAATTCCTATGTTGCGTGTCCTTCAGCAATATCTATCTTTTCGCATCAAACTTTAAAGGACTTCAGGCTGAATTCATCTCGTGTAAACTACAAAACAACAGTACGGCGAGTAACCATCTGGTGGACAGGAGGTTGGTGGCAGCAGACAACTGAAAACATTGAAAAGAAACAAACTACGGAAAAACAAAATACAAGATGGGCGTACGTAACAATAAGCAGTTGTATCTAGCTAGCGTAAGGGATCTATTGGTCCGACCAAAACTGGGTCGTAATATCCGGGACAATTACCTGCAAAGCTTATTGTTACCCAAACCAAACAGTAGTGTGTTAGTGCGTGCAACCAACATTCCAACAGAAGACGGGGCAAGAGGACAGAACCAAACAGAATCGCTCGATTAGGGGACGGGGATCTAGGGATCAGCTTTTAACTTTTCACGCTTTTAGCTCGTTCAAACACACGTTTTCAAAACAACAAACTTCCAACTTTCGCAGGTCTTTTGAACAATCTTCCAGGGTAATTAAACTACATCATCTTAGGGACGGGAACCACAAGCGTAACAAAACAACTTAAAAGTCAACAGAAAGGATGTCAGGCGGAATGAGGGGATGGGCGGTATGGGCGTTAGCTAGCAACGAATACACGTGCGGGGCGGCATGCCGGAGGAAAGACTGGCCACGCCCACGATAGGCGGGCAGCTCATGCAAAATCAGAACAGAATCACTCATGCACAGGCGGTTCGGACAACTGAGGTTAGCAGGGCGCAGCTGCTCAACATGCTTCAACAAAAGGGCCTTAGTTGGAAAAAAGTCAAACTGTAACCGAAGAGGGACAGGGTAAAAACGGAAAGGAACAGAAAAATAAGAGAACTTAAAACGCCAAAAACAGTGAACGCAGAGTGCCACACAACAAGAAACAACTTCCGGACCAAGCAGACTGGCCGGGCGGTAGGGACGAAGGAGACCGGCCGAAGCGGGTCCACAATATACCTTCTGCGTGTGATAACAGATCTTAAGCTCGGGAGGGAGACAGGCAGATGCAAGTTGAGGGCCTTCCTGGGCTTCCGTCAGACACCATCGGCCATCCGGGCCGGGCACATGGAACAGGAACTGGAGGACAACGCGGGGCACTGGAGAGACAGAAGAAACAAATCGGTCAGAGGAACTCAGAACAAGGGGATCAAGCTGGTCATCAGGATCAGAGGACTCGGAACTGGCAGACTCAGAACAGAAATGACGGACAACCCAAGTGGAAGCACGGGCAGACATGATACTGTAACAAAAGGATAAAGGTATAAAATGAGCTTATTTTCATGAATCAGAACTCAGCGGGTAAGACAGATTAGGACTATTCTGGACTAAAAGACTAGGGTCTACGTTACTGTTATCACTACCTAAGGATCTAAACTGAGAACTTGGGAATGAGAGGCAGTAAGATAGTTATTTGGGGTAAGTACTACTCCTACAGAAGTTATTGTAGTTATTGTGAACAAAGATTACAGAATGTTAGGATGATACAAGGGAAACTCATCGGTCATGCACATGCGAAAATCAAGAACATCAGCAGGCAAAAGATCATGCAAAACTAAGGGAACATGGACAAGCAACAAACGTGCTTCTTCACACAAAAACTGCAAACCGTTGGTGTAAGACCAACCCTCTGACTCATGCAAAATAACAACATAAGGGGACTGACAACGAATATTGGGGCAACGGAAAATCCCACCTCCAGAAGATGAAATTAAACGACGTAAACGCAGTTTGTGTGGATCACGGGACAAGCGAATTTCGCCATGCACCGGAAAAACAGTAATAGGGACACCGTAAAAATTTAAACTAGTACGCCACCAACACTCAACACAAAGAAAAATACAGATCTGGGCTAAATTAGGACTTTTTAGATGGACTCGCGTATTAACCTCAAAAAGATACGACATACGGGGATCAGTGTAGACATCTACAGTGCCGGGCAACATTTTCAACCCATCCGGCAGAGAGTTGGGATCACGATACGGACCACGCATTTCAACAGGGCAATGCAACACAACAGGCAATTCTAGCTCATTTTCTCCTTCCAACTTTTCAGCGGTCTCAGAGTGTTCAATAATCAACTTTGGTGCCATAGCCTTTTCGATTCACTTCTCTGCAAAAATGTGAACAGTTCTTTGTGTAACCAATTGGACTTTTAAACGCGCATCATTAAAATTCTCTGCTTATTTCCCCACAATTGTCCTAGCTAAGATTAGAGCATGCAACAGAAACTGGGTTAGGAACAAGGAACATAACAATTATATCTAGGTACACAAGGCAAGCAAAAATAAAATAAAACATTGCATCAACATATAGTTAGTATTATTGCATAACATTGCACAAATATTATCTACAAATCATTGCATAACAAGAATAAGTAAAAGAAAATGGTTGGGTTTTTATTTTTGGGTTTTCAAGTTTATATTGCTTTTTTATAGTATTATTTATCGAATGTTGCTTTTTCTAGGAAGTTTGTATGCTTTTTCAATATAATCTCTCTATACAGAAAATATTACATTAAGTATTCGTAGCTATACAGTTACTATATCGTTAGAACAATTATATCCATATTTTTATCATTTTCTACGTAATTTTGTGTTTATTTTTGGTATGTTTTAGCAGCGTTTGTTTCTGAAGCCACAGTCGGTAGCTGCTACCCGAGCGCTTCTAATGGGCGTAGTGCCCGAGACCTAGGTATCTCTGCGAATGCGTGCCTATACCGTCGGGAAGTTGGTGAACCCGAGGTACTGTGCCCAACATGGAGCAGGCGGCACTCACATAAATCACTTCATAACCTGCGGTGTAGATGTAAACTACCGAGGTACAATGCCCATCATGGAGCAGTTTCGATTCACAATCACAATCTAGATCATCGGCATAGATGTTACAACCGAGACCTCTAACATACATACAATTACAAATATAACATTCGCCACAGAGAGATACTCAGACCCAACAAATTTACAACAGTTCAAAGGCTGTACAATTTTAGCGTGCAAACACGGAGTTTCAGAAAAATTATCATCTTTACAAAGCTCGATTTTAAATACTCTTTTTACAAAACTTTACAAGTTTAACTATTGTACAAATCACGAATTTGTTTAACGTCCAAGATTATTCCTCAGACGGCGGTTAGTCCCTGGAGGGACTTGCGGAACGCGTTAGGCGTTGAGACGCGCGAAACGGGTTCCTGAACAAAGGTGAAGGTCCTGAAAAGAGTGGACTCGTTGAGAAGATTTTACGCACATCAGGGTCCTTCGCGGACCGCGTGGGTTTGTTCTCCGCGTCAGGCGAAGATTGGTTTGAATCACTGGTCAGTTCTCTATAGAGTACTTTTGGCGGTTTACCGGTAGGCCATTTGCCATGATTTGGCTCCCTTACCGACAGAACAACCATGAAATGATCGCTATTGACGTTATACAGGTAAAGGATACATCGCTCATATTCGATATCTTTGCCTAGTAAGGCCTCAGGCGTGAAGAGTTGCCAAGCCCATTCTGGGCCGAATTTTGAATAAGACATAATAGGAGTTTGTAGCCAGGCCGCGGCCAAAAACAACTCATCATCAGTAGCAAATTCGGCGGTCTTTTTCACTCTTTTCTTTACCTCTGCCATTTGAGGGAACATGTTTTGGAAACGTTTTCGGTGTTCGTAAGTTGCTAAAAATTCGTAAAGTTCATTTCTGATATCTGACCATGAATCCTCTAACCCTGTCAGGGCAAGTGAAAGGGCGCGATAGTAGCAATTACCATCTCCTAAAACGTCCAATACTTCGTAAGGCTCATAAAGAGGCATATGCTGCATGAGCACAGGCAGTTTGTGTCGCACCCTAAACCCACGGAGAGCGGCAATTCTTTGTTGCCACCTATCATCAATGGGGTTGAAGAACTTTCTCCTATTGTAGTAGAGCAGGTCCTTTTCAGGCGATAGTGGCTCATCTGACAGATATTGGGGGACGTCGCTAGCCTCAGTCTCGGAACTGGAATCACCAGTTCTGAGAAGAGGTCCCTTTCCTTTCGGCTGTTTTGGCGACAACGGTTTGCGGGCGGGAGGAGGTTCCGGGGTTACTCTTCCTTCAGTCGGCTTATTCTTATATTCTGCGGCAGCTTGTCGCAGACTACGCCTTCGGGCAGTAGGTGCCACCGGCGGTAATGACTTTGGCACTTCGGCGGTATCCTTCTTTGCCTCGACAGGTTTCTTATCCTCCGACCGTGGAGGTGGAGGTAGGGCTCGCATTGGAACCTCAGGTTCCGAGTGTTCAGAAGAGACTTTGTCCTCATCGTGCTCGTGAATCGGCGCGGTAATAACACGAGGCTCTACGCACGGTTTCATGTTGTTGAATTGCACATTGAGGCGCTTGGCCCGACGATTGCCGGCCGGGTAGACTGTAGCCACGCACCCAAAAATTTTCTCAATTCGATACGGCCCAATATGTTTGTCTAAAAGTTTGTAAACCTGATCCCGTTTAGCTACGTTGGAGGCCTTAATCATGACCAAATCCCCAATTTGGTAATTAGGCTATACGGCTCGCTTATTGTAATGCTCGTCCTGCACGCTTCTGGCAGCAGCAGCTTTCTCGCGGGCTAGAGACCAGGCCAATTGTATGGCTTCTGTAGCCTCTCGTACGTAATCGAATCCAGAATATTTGCGATCCGTGGGAATCGCCACGTTAGTTGCGCTGGGGATGACAGGGTCCCAGGCGTGCAACAAGTAATGTGGGGTTTCCCCTGTGGTAGCATTAATGGAAGTGTTATACGCAAATTGACAGAAAGGGACCATGTTATCCCACTCAAGATGATTTTCCGAAACGGTGGCAAGCATGTCCAGTAGGGTGCGATGCCAACGTTCAATTTGCCCGTTCGCGGCTGGGTGATATCGCGTGGTTTCAAGTTTGCGTGTCTGAACTAGGGAGCAAATTTCCTTGTTGAGGTCGGCTACGAATTCCTTTCCTTGATCAGAAATCAAACTTTTTGGTGAACCGTACTGCAAGATGACGAATTCCAGAAAGGTTTGAGCTACAGTATAGGCCTTCTTATTTTTAATGGGAATTGCTATAACATACTTGGAAAATGCGTCAATAAAACTGAGGACGTGTTTCATACCACTTTTAGAGGCTTTAGAAATGTCCATCAAGTCACAGTGTACTCTTTCGAAGGGTTCGAGTGCAGGCGGGGGGTGTCGCAGTAGAGCTCGCGGGTTGCGCGGTGGTCCTTTTCGCTTCTGACAGCGCGGACAAGACTGTATCCAGTGTTTCACGTCCGTACGCATGCCGGGCCACCAAAAATGCTCCGAAAGCCTATAGAAAGTTTTATTCTGTCCCCCATGAGCGGCGTAGCGGCTGTCATGGCATGCGGCTAATGCCTCTTCGCGTAACGCTTCGGGCACGGCCAAAACTTCCAAAGTAGTATTCCTAACTCTCTCGAGATGGACCAGCACACCCTCCCGGAGATCACAGTTTTCGGCCAGAGCAGCAATGCGCACGGCCCGGTTAAAATTACTGGGCAACTCATGGGTCTGTTTATACTTGATTACTTCCTCCAGCAACCGATCCTCCTGCTGCAGATCTTGCAATCTATTCCATGACTTTGGATTCAGCGAAACGTTAGAACTATCACGGACAGCTCGTTCGAAAACTTCGCCGAAATGAGCAGATGTAATACTTTTTCGCTGCGGCCGACCGGTTTCAGCCGAGACGAATTCGGGTCTCACTCTTTCCTCCCGTTCGGATTCGGTGTCGAGTTCCCGACTTGGACCAGCTAGTAGTGCCGAATCTCCTGAAAGAGCCTCTGGTTCACTATCCGTCTTAGTCGGATCTCCTCTCGGCGGTAGACGCGGTTGCTTCTGCGGGGTGGGTACACTTTGCTCTGAATCGCTGGAATCGGAAGCCTGTGAAATTTTGGAAACTTTGGTTCTTACCGCGGCGGTACTTTTCTGTGCTCGACTCTTAGAGATTTTCGGAGTGATGGTGTCACGGGTGGGCCCTCGCTCGCGCTTAGCAACCACAGAGTTTATGTGCGCTACAAATTCCTCACTCTCATCCTGATGGAGAGCAACTCCCTTACGGTCGTTTTCCCCTTCATCCCCTTGATACCCTTTAGCAACGTCCGCAAACAAGGGATTCCTAGATAACCCATCTGCGTTTCGCAGCTGCGGGTTGTTCCGGTGTTTAATTTCAAAATCATACTCAGAAAAGGTCATTTGCCAGCGGGCAAGTCGGGAATTTCGCGGTGGGTGCTTCATAAGCCACCGAAGAGCTGAATGGTCGGTGAATAACGTGAACGGCGGTCCCCCGTAAAGATAGTGTCGAAAGTGCTCGATCCCAAATTTCATAGCCAAGCATTCCTTGTCGTGTGTGGAGTAATTTCGCTCATATTTTTTCAGAGAGCGGGCAGCGTAGGCCACAGGGTGATACTTTCCGTCGTCTTGTTCCTGTGACAAGACGGCTCCTAACCCGAGATCGGAGGCGTCCGTATGTAGGACAAAACCCTTAGCTAGATCTGGATGGGCAAGTACCGGGGCTTCAACTAAACTCTTCTTCAGTAGGTCGAAAGCTTGCTGGTGGTTGTTATTCCAGACAAATCTAACTCCCTTCTTTTTTAACGAGTAAAGCGGAGCGGCCAGGTGAGCGAACCCTTTGATAAATTTCGCGTAATATGCGCACATGCCGAGGAAACTTTCTACATCCTTAATCTGCTTGGGCACGGCCAGGTCATGTATGGCCTGTATACGCTCCTTTAGCGGTTCTACCCCATTTTCGGAAATGATGTGACCCAAGTAGGTGACAGATTCCTTAAGAAAGTGACACTTTTCAGGGTTCATTTTCAGGTCGGCGGCTCGTAAGCGATCGAAAACCTCCTGCATAATTTCGAGGTGCTCATCGAATGTTTTTGAAAATATCAGAATGTCATCAATGTAGATGATACACTTTTTCCACTGCAAATCCCCCAAAATTCGCTCCATACATCGTTGGAAATTACCCGGCGCGCACTTAAGCCCAAAGGGCAGAACGTTATATTCAAACTGGCCGTGGAAGGTGTTAAAGCTTGCTTTTGCTTTAGATTCTTCGTCTAGTTCAATTTGGTTGAACCCCTTGCTAAGATCGATAGTTGAGAAAAACTTTGCGCCTTTCAGGGAGGTCATGATATCATCGATTCGCGGTATGGGGTAAACGTCGGGGTCACTAATTTTATTGATCTTTCGAAAGTCTACGCACAATCGAAGTTTGCCCCCAGGCTTGGGTACATAAATCATAGGTGAGCTCCAAGGGCTCGTAGAGGGACGTATAAGTCCATACTTCAGCATTTCAGTTAACTCTTCGAGCAGAGGCTGTCTCAGGTGTACCGGAAGCCGGTAGGGGGTTGCATAGATAGGCTTGGCTTCCCCCGTGTTAATGTGCGCTTGAAAAATAGTGCATTTACCGATATCAAATGGATGTTGCGAGAAACAGTTCAAATTTTCGTTTAGCATGCCCAAAAATTGGCCACGCTCATGCTCAGATAACTTAGTCTCATCAAACGAGATCTTTCTCATAGGAGGGGGTAGGTCAGAGAGCAAACACGGTCTTATACCTCTGCAGGCCTTAATCTGGTGCGAGCAGTTTCCAGTAACCACGGGTCCCCGACCTCGAAAGTAACTTCCCAACTGAATAGCTTTACCCTCGGCGTTGCGAATTTTAGAGAAATGAGTTGTGCTTTTGCCCCTCCTCAGTTCCCGTTGGGGAACGACATTCCCGAGTGTGGTATTCTCGTGGACAACAAGGTCGGTTCCGGTCTCGTTTCTCATAATGACAGGAATATACTGCTGTTCTAAGTTCACCATTGCGGGCAGAACCTGAAAAGTGGAGTGTGTGTTCTCAAATTTTTGTGCATCCGGCTCAAAAAGTCCCTCATAATTGAGTGGCTGTAAGCTCTCGACTAGTCCCGGGACAGCGACTTCTGCATAGGCGGGCACGGTAACTTTTCGCATAGCAGACACCCGAAATGCAGTCTCAGTCAAGGGCGCATGCTGGATAAGTTTAGCTTGCATGGGCGGGTGACTCGGCTTGTTAAGGCTTAAT
This sequence comes from Trissonchulus latispiculum, assembly GCA_030248195.1. Lineage (NCBI taxonomy): Eukaryota > Metazoa > Nematoda > Enoplea > Enoplida > Ironidae > Trissonchulus > Trissonchulus latispiculum. The sequence goes on along the minus strand of JASAND010029687.1, from coordinate 37,989 downwards.
TCCCCCTTTTGAAAATTCAGGCTGAATTCCCCGCCATGTTCGAGAATAAAATCGGTGCCAATCAAACAATCCTCTGCTAGTCCCTTAGGGACCAAGAAGGTATGCATTATGCTAATTCCCGGTGTGTCGTAAAACCCTACAGGTACCCGTACGGCACCCTTAAATTTAAGAGCTTGTCCGTTTACCCCTTCTGCGCGCGGAGCCTTGTCTAATGGCCTCACGGGCAACTTCAAAGATCGTACCAGTCCTTCGCTCATCAAACTGAGGTTTGCCCCGGTGTCCACCAAGGCCTGAACAGGTTGTTCACTGACATTTACCAAGATCATGGGCAGCGGTCGGTGAGGAACGGTAAGGGCAGCTTCTTCCTTATTCCTAACGGACCTACTCTGATTGGCTATACCTATGAGATGCAAATCAAGTCGAGGATTCGTAGTGGGGGCCTGGAATGGTATGGTAACTCGATGACCCCGAGTGGAGGGCCAGGTAACGGTGTGTTGTCCTAGATCAAGAGAAATCTCACCAGGGTAAGTGATCATATAGTCCGAACCCATCACGCAGTCAACGGTCAGCTGATCCACTACCACAAACCTCCACCGTCGACTGGGAATCTGTCGCTCGGCTCCTTTAAAGAACACGGGCACTACGACGCTACCCTTAATTTCACACCTACTCCCATTGGCAGTACGAATGTATCTAGTCGGCTCTAGGGGCTCTAAAGGTAATCCTAATCGCTCGGCCAAACCCCCAGACATAACAGAAACTAAAGCGCCGGTGTCAAAGAGGGCTTGTACCGGTTGTCCCAAGATCATAAGGCTGATAAAGAGGGGTACCGTCCTGACCATCAAGACGGAATGGGCATTCACTGGCCTGCGGAAATTACGTGAAGAAGCTCTGGCTGGAGTGCTGCCTCCCCGAGGATCGAGGTCCACTTGGGGCCCTTTGCTAGCTCCCTTGATGGGACTAGTGGCCATATCGGACTGTTCTGCGCTGGCTCGGCCCTTAATCCGGCCTTCCTCCGAATCTGTGTTTTCCCTAGTATCCTGACGGGAGAATCGAACAATCCGGCAATCTGATCCCTTCCTATTTCCATGATGGAGGTCGATTAAGGGCGAAGTCCTGCTATCCTGACTATCATCTGTCAAAAGCTGGGCACTAGCGTCCAGCTCAGCACTATAATCAGACATGGAGGAGGCTATAGAGGTGTCCCTCATCAGAGGCCTATAGGCAGGTGAGATCTGACAGCGGTTAGCGGCGGCCTTACGAATCCTATCTAAATGCTCGGTAACCGGCGGTTCCTTGGATCGCAAAGGTATTGTCTCCATTTCTGGCGAGACGGATCCTAACTCTACGGTGGGCTCCTCATCGTCGCTAAAGACTGCTTCGCCCGCTCTACGAACATCGACAGGGGCTGAAATCTTAGGCCTAGAAGGAGGTGAACCCCGCTTTGGTCGTCGGCGAATTCTATCCCTACACTTTCGTCCGCATGGCGTGACCCACCATACGATCACGCACCCTATCAGGATGATAATGATAACAACTGTGAGGCCATGGTTTAGCTGCAGCGGAATTAGAGGTAGATGAACGTACTTTCGCATCTGGTTGTGGATTAAGTTTCGTGCTTGCTCATTTTCGTACTCGGCAGTTGATAATTCGGTAAAGTGCAAAGGGATCCGGCCCAGCGGGGCCGGGACGACCATTTCCTTGAGCTCGGCCGTAGTTAGGAGTAGTTCGTGCTATACCTAGAGTGCTAGTGAGAATGGTGTTTCCAATGATCAAATGCAAATATCGGCCATGCTCAAACCAGAGCGTACCAGTGCTGGGGACTGCAACCCGTTCCCCTTCAGCCACATGGTTCAAGGCGGGTGATCTAGCTACAATGACCTCCGTATAATTCGTGCGAATTAGTACTCCAGCGTAGTGCGGTATACGGTAGAGTTATCTAGAACTTTAACCTGTACATATTCGGAGCAACTGGCATATTCCTTCTTAAGTGTATCATCAGAAAAGGAGATCAGAATTTGTAAACACCTGGCCTTTAGACTGGTTACGATAGCGTTCGGAGGGCAGAACCAGAGTCCTGGCGCCGTTTTGCATTCCGAAACGTCTATCTCGCGAATTTCTCCCGTATCTAGTCGCTGTGCGTAGTCGGGCATGGGGGCGAGGGCTGTGACCCCACGTTCCCTAGAGTTATACCCTACATTGTGCACTGCATAGAGGGGTCGAACCTCTTGCGACAGTGGCACCGGAATTTCCAACATAAACCCGAATCGCAATGTCTCAAAATCGATTTTGATTGGGTACACCTTTCCGAACTGATAGATGAGGCTTGGTTCCTGACTGAGTAGGGAATTTCTCAATGTCGGGTGATTGCGTATTATCTCCTTCAAAGTTTGCAAGTTCACCAAACTCGGTGTTACTTCAGAACGTAAGCCAGCGTGCATGACAGAATTCAATCCATCCCGTAGGGATGACGTGAAAATGTGAGCAAGCAATTGCATGTAAATTTGCCTCATGTATGAGAAGTTTGAACAGCGGGCCCGAATAATCAATGTTGTCAAATCTTGCACCGTGTGATGCAGAAAGGCATAAATTTCCTCATTTGCATGAATAATTTTCTTGACTGAGTCGGTGATTTTTAGCTGTTCTTCACGCAGAGTGTGGAACCCTTGCTCAACTGCCAGGACTTTCCCATCCAACTTGCCCATGTGGTAGGTGTTTGCAAGACTGTTTGCTATCCCCCCTATTCCCAAAGCACCGGCTAGTAAAAATTCGATAAAACGCTTTTGTCGTTTCAGTGCTTCGCTGGTCATCGGATAGGAAGAGCAAATCCCCGGGGTGGATCTACACAGACTGGCTAGCAACTTTGAATAAAAATGGGTGTTCAAGACCCCCGAATAGAGTTTTCTGTATTCGGCTTTAATCTGCTCGATTTCTTTGTCCAAAAAGTTATGTTGCGGGCAACTTTGGTTGATCATCCTAACGCAATATTGGTCGGCCTTCGATTTCCCCGTGGTCAAGTCAATGCAATCCTCCTCATTTGCCCAGTCGGGCGGTTTCCAATTCGGAGTGATGGGAGGTACGGCCAACTGCACTATCAGGGCCAAATACTCAGTCTTTTGTGAGATGACCCCAATTCCCGCAGGACTTAGGACGGCTCCCCACCTAGGCAGGACAACGGTTCCAATTTTAGCGATCTCGTCAGCTAAAAAATGAGAGGAGGACATATCAGAGGCGGTTTGCGCGTGTGCGGAGACGACGAAAAAGGTCATAAGCATCCAGAAAACTGGTACTCCCAATTTTCGAATGGCCCCCAACCCCACATACACAGACAAAAACGGTAGAAACAAAATAGCCAATGCCTGTCTAATCTCCTTCTCAGGAGCACACTCTCCATTCACCGACTATACTCTCGTCATCACACTGAACTCTTGTAAACGAAGTTCTGAACACTTGCTTCCATGACGCGTTTCAGTCGGACTTCTTCTTGCCGACGTGCCTGTCGCGCAGACACAGGGATAAAAAGTTCTTCCTCCGAGGAAGTTACGGAACTTAAGCTCAATGAACGTTCAGGGGAAACACTGGTAAACCCCGTACCCCACGGCTGCCCAACTCTATTCATCACACACCCTATCACTCCGAACACCACACCCACGATACTACGATCTTCCTCCCTCCGGCTTCGACCGCGAATCCCCCGCTACCACCACCTCCGGGGATCACACCCTCCCATTTGTCACCCGTTAATACCACAAGCCCATACCTATTCGAGCTCCTCCCCCACCCAACCCGCCGCTCTCTCGGCTCCACCCCATCTTACGATACGGACCGGGTTTCCCACGCTCGAAATTTCCTCGGTTTCCCGCCATTCCGGTGCATCGATCGAAATTCCTACACCATCGTTGGAGAATCCACCCCCAGAATTTCGTGGTCCCTTCCACCGGAATTCCTGTTAGGTGCATCGGTTTTGGTTCCTCCCCTATAAGCTCCTCCCCAGCTGCCATTCCCTACGACATTCCCGCTTATCTTGAACAGGTGGCCTCATCTCTGCACGTCACTCGCCACACCGTCAATTCTTACCTTTCCCTCCATTTTCGAAACGTCAACTCAAGCTCTCCGGCTTCTGCATGCAGCGGGACATTTTCTCGCTCATATTTGGTTCCAGAAAAGAGGGATAGGCCTCGCCTGGATATTCTCCCTCGGCCTGCAAGGCCTTTTCGACTGCACGTTCCAAAGTTTTGCACCCAGGCGGCACCCGGACCTTCAAATCATTACGTAAACCAAACAAAAACAATCGCAATTTAGAAGTTCTAGCTGTTGGTCACTAAACCCATCTGCTTCCTTGAAGCTCAACCTAGCGTAACGATTTAAACGCATCAAATAATCGGTAACTGTTTCCCCCTTTTCCTGTTTAACTTGAAACATAAGTGAAGAAGCGTGTAGTGCGGTGTGCGGAGGGGTCATCACCTTTTTGGCGGCAGCTACCAACTCAGCCCAAGTACCCCGACAAGCTTTTGGTACTGAACGAAACAATTCAAGGGCCCTCCCTCGTAGGGAACTTGAAAAGGTTAGGATGGTCTGCCCCTCATCAAAACTCATAACCTGGCAGAACCGCTCATAGTGTTCAACGTGCTCATCGAAAGACTCTGAGGAGTGGGCGTGATAAACAGGCACTGAACTGTATGCTGCAGCCACACCCTGAGCTCGGATTGCCGAATGAAATTCAGTCAAAGTTTCGGTCAGTTTACTGAGCGCCTGGTTTTCTGCGCTCTCACTTTTAGTACTCTCAGATTCAGAATTGGCATTTTCAGGAACTTCTGGTTCCTCTGTGTCAGACATGTTTCTCAACTTTATCAAACGTGAACTTCAAAACTTTGGTTAGGCTAGTTTAGAACAGAAGCCGCTAGGGCACAAGTTGTAAAGCTCAAATTCTAAATAATTTCTACAATTTTCTAAATTTTAAATCCACTCATACACCTATCATAGCTACGTGGGTAATACTAACAATCACACGCACAGTCATACGCTGAAATAGAACAAGCACTTTAGGGTACGTACTGTAAAGAAAATTAATTAATTAATTGATAATTATGTAAAGTTAACAGAGTTCAACGATTCTTGTAAACTAGAGGAGAAACGAAGTGCAATTAAAAACCAACTTAATCAATCGTGAGTTCTTTTAAAGGAAAATTGACGGAGCCACTGTTTATATTCAGCAAAACGACAAATTTATTGCGCGTAGTTTTTGAATAATATCAGTAAGTTAACTCACGTCCTAATAATTTTCCCCGAAGTAAAAATCACCGACTCGTCAAGAAAATATTCAGCAATGAGAAATTTATGCTTTTCTGCATCACACGGTGCAAGATTTGACAACACTGATTATTCGGCCCGCTGTTCAAACTTCTCATACATGAGGCAAATTTACATGCATTCTCGCTCACATTTTACGTCATCCCTACGGGATGGATTGAATTCTGTCAGCACGCTGGTTCGTTCTGAAGTAACACCGAGTTTAGTGAATTGCAAACTTTAAGGAGATAAACGCAATCACCCGACCTTGAGAAATTCCCTGCTAGTCAGGAACCGAGCTCATTATCAGTTCGGAAAGGTGTATCCATTAAAATTGATTTGAGACATGCGATTCGGGTTTATGTTGGAAATTCCGGTGCCACTGTCGCAAGAGGTTCGACCCCTCTAGCAGGCACAATGTAGGGTATAACTCTAGGGAACGGGGGTCACAGCCCTCGCTCCCATGCCGATTACGCACAGCGACTGGAACGGGGAAATTCGCGAGAAGACGTTTCGGAATGTAAAACGGCACCAGGACTCTGGTTCTGCCCTCCGAACGCTATGTAACCAGCCTAAAGGCTAGGTGTTTGCAAATTCTGATCTCTTTTTCTGATGATACACTAAAAAGGAATAGCCAGTTGCTCAGAATATGTACAGGTAAAGTTCTAGATAACTCTACCGTATATCGCACTACGCCCGCTGGCGTACTAATTCGACGAATAACAGAGGTCATGTAGCTAGATCACCCGCCTTAAACCACGTGGCTGAAGGGGAACGGGTTGCAGTCCCCAGCACTGGTACGCTCTGGTTTGAGCATGGCCGGATTTGCATTTGATCATGGAAACACTATTCTCACTAGCACTCTAGGTAAGCACGAACTACTGTACCACAGCCGAGCTTAAGGAGATGGTTGTCCCGGCCCCGCTGGGCCGGATCCCTTTGCACTTTACCGAATTATCGACTGCCGAGTACGAAAATGAGCAAGCGCGAAACTTAATTCACAACCAGATGCGAAAGTACGTTCATCTACCTCTAATTCCGCTGCAGCTAAACCATGGCCTCACCGTTGTTATCATTATTATCCTGATAGGGTGCGTGATCGTATGGTGGGTCACGCCTTGCGGACGAAAGTGTAGGGATAGAATTCGCCGACGACCAAAGCGGGGTTCACCTCCTTCTAGGCCTAAGATTTCAGCCCCTGTCGATGTTCGTAGAGCGAGCGAAGCAGTCTTTAGCGACGATGAGGAGCCCACCGTAGAGTTAGGATCCGTCTCGCCAGAAATGGAGACAATACCTTTGCGATCCAAGGAACCGCCGGTTAACGAGCACTTAGATAGGATTCGTAAGGCCGCCGCTAACCGCTGTCAGATCTCACCTGCCTATAGGCCTCTGATGAGGGACACCTCTATAGCCTCCTCCATGTCTGATTATAGTGCTGAGTTGGATGCTAGTGCCCAGCTGTTGACTGATGACAGTCAGGATAGCAGGACCTCGCCCTTGATCGACCTCCATCATGGAAATAGAAAGGGTTCAGACTGCCGGATTGTTCGATTCTCACGCCAGGATACTAGGGAAAACACAGATTCGGAGGAAGACCGGATTAAGGGCCGAACCAGCGCAGAACAGTCCGATATGGCCACTAGTCCCATCAAAAGAGCTAGCAAAGGACCCCAAGTGGATCTAGATCCTCGGGGAGGCAGCACTCCAGCCAGAGCTTCTTCACGTAACTTCCGCAGGCCAGTGAATGCCCACTCTGTCTTGATGGTCAGGACGGTACCCCTCTTTATCAGCCTTATGATCCTGGGACAACCGGTACAAGCCCTCTTTGACACCGGCGCTTTAGTTTCTGTTATGTCTGGGGGGTTGGCCGAGCGATTAGGATTACCTTTAGAGCCCCTAGAGCCGACTAGATACATTCGTACCGCCAATGGGAGCAGGTGTGAAATTAAGGGTAGCGTCGTAGTGCCCGTGTTCTTTAAAGGAGCCGAGCGACAGATTCCCAGTCGACGGTGGAGGTTTGTGGTAGTGGATCAGCTGACCGTTGACTGCGTGATGGGTTCGGACTACATGATCACTTACCCTGGTGAGATTTCTCTTGATCTAGGACAACACACAGTTACCTGGCCCTCCACTCGAGGTCATCGAGTTACCATACCATTTCAGGTCCCTACTACGAATCCTCGACTTGATTTGCATCTCATAGGTATAGCCAATCAGAGTAGGTCCGTTAGAAATAAGGAAGAAGCTGCCCTTACCGTTCCTCACCGACCGCTGCCCATGATCTTGGTAAATGTGAGCGAACAACCTGTTCAGGCCTTGGTGGACACCGGGGCAAACCTCAGTTTGATGAGCGAAGGACTGGTACGATCTTTGAAGTTGCCCGTAAGGCCATTGGACAAGGCTCCGCGCGCAGAAGTGGTAAACGGTCAAGCTCTTAAATTTAAGGGTGCCGTACGGGTACCTGTAGGGTTTTATGACACACCAGGAATCAGCATAATGCACACCTTCTTGGTCCCTAAGGGACTAGCAGAGGATTGTCTGATTGGCACCGATTTTATTCTCGAACATGGCGGGGAATTCAGCCTGAATTTTCAAAAAGGGGAATTAAGCCTTAATAAGCCGAGTCACCCGCCCATGCAAGCTAAACTTATCCAGCATGCGCCTTTGACTGAGACCGCGTTTCGAGTATCTGCTATGCGAAAAGTTACCGTGCCTGCCTATGCAGAAGTCGCCGTCCCGGGACTAGTCGAGAGCTTACAGCCACTCAATTATGAGGGACTTTTTGAGCCGGATACACAAAAATTTGAGAACACCCACTCTACTTTTCAGGTTCTGCCCGCAATGGTGAACTTAGAACAGCAGTATATTCCTGTCATTATGAGAAACGAGACCGGAACCGACCTTGTCGTCCACGAGAATACCACACTCGGGAATGTCGTTCCCCAACGGGAACTGAGGAGGGGCAAAAGCGCAACTCATTTCTCTAAAATTCGCAACGCCGAGGGTAAAGCTATTCAGTTGGGAAGTTACTTTCGAGGTCGGGGACCCGTGGTTACCGGAAACTGCTCGCACCAGGTTAAGGCCTGCAGAGGTATAAGACCGTGTTTGCTCTCTGACTTACCCCCTCCTATGAGAAAGATCTCGTTTGATGAGACTAAGTTATCTGAGCATGAGCGTGGCCAATTTTTGGGCATGCTAAACGAAAATTTGAACTGTTTTTCGCAACATCCATTTGATATCGGTAAATGCACTATTTTTCAAGCGCACATTAACACGGGGGAAGCCAAGCCTATCTATGCAACCCCTTACCGGCTTCCGGTACACCTGAGACAGCCTTTGCTTGAAGAGTTAACTGAGATGCTGAAGTACGGGCTTATACGACCCTCTACGAGCCCTTGGAGCTCGCCTATGATTTATGTACCCAAGCCTGGGGGCAAACTTCGATTGTGCGTAGACTTCCGGAAGATCAATAAAATTAGTGACCCCGACGTTTACCCCATACCGCGAATTGATGATATCATGACCTCCCTGAAAGGCGCAAAGTTTTGATCTTAGTAAGGGGTTCAACCAAATTGAATTAGACGAAGAATCTAAAGCAAAAGCAAGCTTTAACACTTTCCACGGTCAGTTCGAATATAACGTTTTGCCCTTTGGGCTTAAGTGCGCGCCGGGTAATTTCCAACGATGTATGGAACGAATTTTGGGGGATTTGCAGTGGAAAAAGTGTATCATCTACATTGATGACATTCTGATATTTTCAAAAACATTCGACGAGCACCTTGAAATTATGCAGGAAGTTTTCGATCGCTTGCGAGCCGCTGACCTGAAAATGAACCCTGAGAAGTGTCACTTTCTTAAGGAATCCGTCACCTACTTGGGTCACATCATTTCCGAAAATGGGGTAGAACCGCTAAAGGAGCGTATACAGGCCATACATGACCTGGCCGTGCCCAAGCAGATTAAGGACGTAGAAAGTTTCCTTGGCATGTGCGCATATTACGCGAAATTTATCAAAGGGTTCGCTCACCTGGCCGCTCCGCTTTACTCGTTAAAAAAGAAGGGAGTTAGATTTGTCTGGAATAACACCCACCAGCAAGCTTTCGATCTACTGAAGAAAAGTTTAGTTGAAGCCCCGGTACTCGCCCATCCAGATCTAGCTAAGGGTTTTGTCCTACATACGGACGCCTCCGATCTCGGGTTAGGAGCTGTCTTGTCACAGGAACAAGATGACGGCAAGTATCACCCTGTGGCCTACGCTGCCCGCTCTCTGAAAAAATACGAGCGAAATTACTCCACCCATGACAAGGAATGTTTAGCTATGAAATTTGGGATCGAGCACTTTCGGCACTATCTTTACGGGGGACCGCCGTTCACATTATTCACCGACCATTCGGCTCTTCGGTGGCTTATGAAGCACCCACCGCGAAATTCTCGACTTGCCCGCTGGCAAATGACCTTTTCTGAGTACGATTTTGAAATTAAACACCGGAACAATCCGCAGCTGAGAAACGCAGATGGGTTATCAAGGACTCCCTTGTTTGCGGATGTTGCTAAAGGGTATCAAGGGGATGAAGGGGAAAACGACCGTAAGGGAGTTGCTCTCCATCAGGAGGAGAGTGAGGAATTTGTAGCACACATAAACTCCGTGGTTGCCAAGCGCGAGCGAGGGCCCACCCGTGACACCATCACTCCGAAAATCTCTAAGAGTCGAGCACAGAAAAGTACCGCCGCGGTAAGAACCAAAGTTTCCAAAATTTCACAGGCTTCCGATTCCAGCGATTCAGAGCAAAGTGTACCCACCCCGCAGAAGCAACCGCGCCTACCGCCGAGGGGAGATCCGACTAAGACGGATAGTGAACCAGAGGCTCTTTCAGGAGATTCGGCACCACTAGCTGGTCCAAGTCGAGCACTCGACACTGAATCTGAACGGGAGGAAAGAGTGAGACCCGAATTCGTCTCGGCCGAAACCGGTCGACCGCAGCGAAAAGTATTACGTCTGCTCATTTCGGCGAAGTTTTCGAACGAGCTGTCCGGGATAGTTCTAACGTTTCGCTGAATCCAAAGTCATGGAACAGGTTGCAAGATCTGCAGCAGGAGGATCTGTTACTGGGGGAAGTGATCAAGTATAAGCAGACCCATGAGTTGCCCAGTAATTTTAACCGGGCCGTGCGCATTGCTGCTCTGGCTGAAAATTGTGATCTCCGGGAGGGTGTACTGGTCCATCTTGAGAGAGCTAGAAATACTACTTTGGAAGTTTTGGCCGTGCCTGAAGCGTTACGCGAAGACGCATTAGCCGCATGTCACGATAGCCGCTACGCCGCTCATGGGGGACAGAATAAAACCTTCTATAGGCTTTCGGAGCATTTTTGGTGGCCCGGCATGCGTACAGACGTGAAGCATTGGATACAGTCTTGTCCGCGCTGTCAGAAGCGAAAAGGACCACCGCGCAACCCGCGAGCTCTACTGCGACACCCCCCGCCGGCCCTCGAACCGTTCGAAAGAGTACACTGCGACTTGATGGACATTTCTAAAGCCTCTAAAAGTGGTATGAAACACGTCCTCAGTTTTATCGACGCATTTTCCAAATATGTCATAGCAATTCCCATTAAAAATAAGAAGGCCTACACTGTAGCTCAAACCTTTCTGGAATTCGTCATCTTGCAGTACGGTTCACCAAAAAGTTTGATTTCTGATCAAGGAAAGGAATTCGTAGCCGACCTCAACAAGGAAATTTGCTCCCTAGTTCAGACGCGCAAACTTGAAACCACGCGATATCACCCAGCCGCGAACGGGCAAATTGAACGTTGGCATCGCACCCTACTGGACATGCTTGCCACCGTTTCGGAAAATCATCTTGAGTGGGATAACATGGTCCCTTTCTGTCAATTTGCGTATAACACTTCCATTAATGCTACCACAGGGGAAACCCCACATTACTTGTTGCACGCCTGGGACCCTGTCCTCCCCAGCGCAACTAACGTGGCGATCCCCACGGATCGCAAATATTCCGGATTCGATTATGTACGAGAGGCTACAGAAGCCATACAGCTGGCCTGGTCTCTAGCCCGTGAGAAAGCTGCTGCTGCCAGAAGCGTGCAGGACGAGCAGTACAATAAGCGAGCCGTAGAGCCTAATTATCAAATTGGGGATTTGGTCATGATTAAGGCCTCCAACGTAGCTAAGCGGGATCAGGTTTACAAACTCTTAGACAAACATATTGGGCCGTACCGAATTGAGAAAATTTTTGGGTGCGTAGCTACAGTCTACCCGGCCGGCAATCGTCGGGCCAAGCGCCTCAATGTGCAATTTAATAACATGAAACCGTGCGTGGAACCTCGTGTCATTACTTCGCCGATTAACGAGCACGATAAGGACAAAGTCTCTTCTGAACACTCGGAACCTGAGGTTCCAATGCGAGCCCTACCTCCACCTCCACGGTCGGAGGATAAGAAACCCGTCGAGGCAAAAAGGGATACCGCCGAAGTGCCAAAGTCGTTACCGCCGGTGGCACCTACTGCTCGAAGGCGTAGTCTGCGACAAGCTGCCGCAGAATATAAGAATAAGCCGACTGAGGGAAGAGTAACCCCGGAACCTCCCCTCGCCCGCAAACCGTTGTCGCCAAAACAGCCGAAGGGAAAGGGACCTGTTCTCAGAACCGGCGATTCTAGTTCCGAGACTGAGGCTAGTGACGCTCCCCAATATCTGTCAGATGAACCACTATCGCCTGAAAAGGACTTGCTCTACTACAATAGGAGAAAGTTCTTCAACCCCATTGATGATAGGTGGCAACAGAGAATTGCCGCTCTCCGTGGATTTAGGGTTCGACACAAACTGCCTGTGCTCATGCAGCATATGCCTCTTTATGAGCCTTACGAAGTATTGGACGTTTTAGGAGATGGTAATTGCTACTATCGCGCCCTTTCACTTGCCCTGACAGGGTTAGAGGATTCTTGGTCCGATATCCGAAATGAACTTTATGAATTTTTAGCAACGTACGAACACCGAAAACGTTTCCAAAACATGTTTCCTCAAATGGCCGAGGTTAAGAAAAGGGTGAAAAAGACCGCCGAATTTGCTACTGACGATGAGTTGTTTTTGGCTGCGACCTGGTTACAAACTCCCATTATGTCTTATTCAAAATTCGGCCCAGAATGGGCTTGGCAACTTTTCACACCTGAGGCATTACTAGGCAAAGATATCGAATATGAGCGATGTATCCTTTACCTGTATAACGTCAATAGCGATCATTTCATGGTAGTTCTGTCGGTAAGAGAGCCAAATCACGGCAAATGGCCTACCGGTAAACCGCCAAAAGTACTATATCGAGAACTGACCAGTGATTCAAACCAATCTTCGCCTGACGCGGAGAACAAACCCACTCGGTCTTCAAAGGACCCTGACGTGCGTAAGATTTTCTCTACGAGTCCACTCTTTTCAGGACCCTCACCTTTGTTTAGGAACCCGTTTCGCGCGTCTCAACGCCTAACGCGTTCCGCAAGTCCCTCCAGGGACTAACCGCCGTCCGAGGAATAATCTTGGACGTTAAACAAATTTGTGATTTGTAAAATAGCTAAACTTGTAAAGTTTTGTAAAAAGAATTTTAAAGATAGAGCTTTGTAAGGGTGATAAAGTTTTCGAAATTTTGTGCTTTGCACGCTAAAATTGTATAGCTTTTGAACTGTTATAAACTTGTTGGGTCTGAGTATCTCTCTGTGGCGGATGTTGTATTTGTAATTGTATGTATGTTAGAGGTCTCGGTTGTAACATCTATGCCGATGATCTAGATTGTGATTGTGAATTGAAACTGCTCCATGATGGGCATTGTACCTCGGTAGTTTACACCTACACCGCAGGTTATGTAGTGATTTATATGAGTGCCGACCGCTCCATGTTGGGCACAGTACCTCGGATTCACCATCTTCCCGACGGTATAGGCACGCATTCGCAGAGATACCTAGGTCTCGGGCAGTACGCCCATTAGAAGCGCTCGGGTAGCAGCTACCGATTGTGGCTTCAGAAACAAACGCTGCTAAAATATACCAAAAAATAGACACAAAATTACGTAGAAAATGATAAAAACTATGGATATAGTTGTTCTAACGATATAGTAACTGTATAGCTACGAATACTTAATGTAATATTTTCTGTATAGAGAGATTATATTGAAAAAGCCTACAAGCTTCCTAGAAAAAGTAATATTCGATAAATAAAACCATAAAAAGCAATATAAACTTGAAAACCAAAAATAAAAACCAAACCATTCTCTTTTACTTATTCTTGTTATGCAATAATTTGTAGATAATATTTGTGCAATGTTATGCAATGATACTAACTATATGTTGATGCAATGTTTTATTTTATTTTTGTTTGCTTTGTTTACCTAGATATGATTGTTATTGTTACCTAACCTAGTTTCTGTTGCATGCTCTAATCTTAGCTAGGATATTTGTGGGGAAATAAGCAGAGAATTTTAATGATGCGCGTTTAAAAGTTCAAATGGTCTCATAAAGAGCTTACATTTTTGCAGAGAAGTGAATCGAAAAGGCTATGGCACCAAAATTGATTGTTGAACACTCTGAAACTGCTGAAAAGTTGGAAGGAGAAAATGAGCTAGAATTGCCTGTTGTGTTGCATTGCCCTGTTGAAATGCGTGGTCCGTATCGTGATCCCAACTCTCTGCCGGATGGGTTGAAAATGTTGCCCGGTACCGTAGATATTTATACCGATCCCCGTATGTCGCATCTTTTTGAGGTTAATACGCGAGTCCATCTAAAAAGTCCTAATTTAGCCCAGATCTGTATCTTTCTTTGCGTTGAGTGTTGGTGGCGTACTAGTTTAAATTTTTACGGTGTCCCTATTACTGTTTTTCCGGTGCATGACGAAATTCGCTTGTCCCGTGATCCACACAAACTGCGTTTACGTCGTTTAATTTCATCTTCTGGAGGTGGGATTTTCCGTTGCCCCAATATTCGTTGTCAGTCCCCTTATGTTGTTATTTTGCATGAGTCAGAAGGTTGGTCTTACACCAACGGTTTGCAGTTTTTGTGTGAAGAAGCACGTTTGTTGCTTGTCCATGTTCCCTTAGTTTTGCATGATCTTTTGCCTGCTGATGTTCTTGATTTTCGCATGCGCATGCCCGATGAGTTTCCTTTGTATCATCCTAACATTTTGTAATCTCTGTTACCAATACATCCAATAACTTCTGTAGGATTAGTACTTACCCCGAATAACTATCGTACGGCCTTTCATTCCCAAGTTCTCAGTTTAGATCCTTAGGTAGTGATAACAGTAACGTAGACCCTAATCTTTTAGTCCAGAATAGTCCTAATCTGTCTTACCCGCTGAGTTCTGATTCATGAAAGTAAGCTCATTCTATACCTTTGTCCTTTTGTTACAGTATCATGTCTGCCCGTGCTTCCACTTGGGTTGTCCGTCATTTCTGTTCTGAGTCTACCAGTTCCGAGTCCTCTGATCCTGATGACCAGCTTGATCCCCTTGTTCTGAGTTCCTCTGACCGATCTGTTTCTTCTGTCTCTCCAGTGCCCCGCGTCGTCCTTCAGTTCCTGTTCCATGTGCCCGGCCCGGATGGCCGATGGTGTCTGACGGAAGCCCAGGAAGGCCCTCAACTTGCGTCTGCCTGTCTCCCTCCTGAGCTTAAGATCTGTTATCACACGCAGAAGGTATACTGTGGACCCGCTTCGGCCGGTCTCCTTCGTCCCTACCGCCCGGCCAGTCTGCTTGGTCCGGAAGTTGTTTCTTGTTGTGTGGCACTCTGCGTTCACTGTTTTTGGCGTTTTAAGTTCTCTTATTTTTCTGTTCCTTTCCGTTTTTACCCTGTCCCTCTTAGGTTACAGTTTGACTTTTTTCCAACTAAGGCCCTTTTGTTGAAGCATGTTGAGCAGCTGCGCCCTGCTAACCTCAGTTGTCCGAACCGCCTGTGCATGAGTGATTCTGTTCTGATTTTGCATGAGCTGCCCGCCTATCGTGGGCGTGGCCAGTCTTTCCTCCGGCATGCCGCCCCGCACGTGTACTCGTTGCTTGCTAATGCCCATACCGCCCATCCCCTCATTCCGCCTGATATCCTTTCTGTTGACTTTTAAGTTGTTCTGTTACGTTTGTGGTTCCCATCCCTAAGATAATGTAGTTTAATTACCCTTGAAGATTGTTCAAAAGACTTGCGAAAACTGGAAGTTGTGGTTTTGAAAACGTGTGTTTGAACGAGTTAAAAGCGTGAAAAGCTAGACATGAAAGCTGATCCCTAGATCCCCGTCCCCTACTCGATCGGTTCTGTTTAGTTCTGTCCTTTTGTCCCGTCTTCTGTTGGAATGTCTGTTGCACGCACTAACACACGACTGTTTGGTTTGGGTAACAATAAGCTTTGCAGGTAATTGTCCCAGATACCACGACCCAGTTTTGGTCGGACCAATAGATCCCTTACGCTAGCTAGATACGACTGCTTATTGTTACGTACGCCCATCATGACACGTTGTTTTTCGTATTTTGTTTCTTTTTCAGTGTTTTCAGTTGTTTGCTGCCACCAACCTCCTGCCCACCAGATGGTTACTCGCTGTACTGTTGTTTTGTAGTTTACACGAGATGAATTCAGCCTGAAGTTCTTTAAGTTTTGATGCGAAAAGATAGATATTGCTGAAGGACACGCAACATAGGAATTTTAAATGGAAAAGAGTTAAAACGTTTGAGTTGACTAAGCAAGAATAAAATTTTGGAGTAGAATGTTCTCGCGCCGTGCCTTTGTCTGTAGTATTTTCAGTGTTTCCTACTATTTTCATCTCTGCACCTTACTGGATTCCATGGCCTGCAACACAATTCAAGAGCTTCAATTCTGGATGGATGGATCCTACTAACCATTGTTTGCTAACCTTTTCTGTCTACTAATTAGTTGCTTTCTTTTTAATTTTGCACTGCACACATCGATTTTGCAATAGAGCATTGCACGAAACCTTTTCAGCTAGAGTATTTGAACCAATTAGCGTGAACTATTAGAGCAGTAATGTACCGGTTAACTTATGTTATTACTGAGAAAGATGGATGACCATAGAACATACCCTTTAATGAAACCAGTACTAAACGTTATAACGCGCTAACTTGGTGATTGAGACCTGTGAATCTAATCGAAGCTAACTGAGAACTAGAATTTTCTGTTGGATTGCTACTTAACGAATTTCCGCTTCTGTTTCTGTCTCAGCTGTCCCTGTTTTCTCTTTCACGATGGGTGAGAGTCACCCACCGGTCACCGTCACTGTTACTAATCCTTGTTGTTCAATGTATTTCTAGGCTGTTTCTCAGCAATGGTTTTCTTTTCTGATATTGTCATTTCTCTTCGCACCTGGTCAGATCAGTCGTGCAGTCCTGGTCGCCAGCATCACACCTCGCCATCCTGCCGGTTTCTTCCGGTACCACCTGTCTGGGATAAGCACACGCCGCCGCTCCGTCGGCTTATCCCGTGCTCACGTCGTCGTCCTCGCCTCCGCCGCCTCGCCGGCTGACCCGGCATGTCAGCGTCGTCAACCGAACTTCACTCCGCCTCTCCGCCGGCTTCTCCCGGCACACGGAAGAACTGCTCACCGACGCCGCCGTCGCTGGCTGCGTCATCCGGCCAGTATCCCACGTCCACTCTCCGCTCCCACACCCCCCTCAGCACCGTCATGTCCACCTCCAAACACACCCCCTGCCTCCTTATCATCATCACAAACAACTCAATCATCAACATCAGATCCATCAACCATCGCGTCTGCAGCACCTCTGCACGCGCGATCCTGCCCACAGTCTCCTGATCGATTCCCAGCTGAGATCACTGCTCAGCCCTCCGAAGATTGGCCATTGACTTTTGCGCTGGCCACCGGCTCTACTGCCTCACAGTCTTCCAATCATCGCTGTCATTGCCACCACTATGAACTGCACCGCACCAGTATTGCCTGTACATAGCTGAACTTTGCACTGTTTCTGTCCAATATCTTGCTTGTTTGTACACTGACTGTCTGCTCTGCACAACTTTTGCTTTTCTGTTCTTCATCGCTTGAATGATGCATGTACGTGCACTGCCTGATCACTTTCGTTTGATACCTTTCGACTACTAGTAAAACTCTACACCATTTTTTGCGGTGGAGAGTGTAAGGGCAAGAAAAATTCATTCTTAGCCCACAGGTTAAAAAATGGCTAAAAATACTAATGTTTTCTGTTTTTATTTTCTGTTTTCAAACTCTTGACTCTGTTCTGCTTCTGTGTTCTGCTCTAACTGTGATAACCTAACTTAATTTCTAACTTGTGAAAACTGATTTGTGAACTAACTTCTTCTAAGCTCATTGTCAATTTTGTCATTTGTGTGAACTAACTCAATTCTGTAAACTAATTAATTTTTGTACTCTTATAATTCTGTGAACTAATCGTTTCTGTACTCTAATTGTTGAATCACTATTTTGACTAACCGTCTTTGTACCATAATCTGACCAATCTAACTTTTTCGATGTCTTTTGTGCTGTCAAGTTACGGGAATTGCATTTGCATGTTGTCTTGATAATAGTGAAATAGTGGTTTTTGTTTGCTTGGCTGAGTTAGGAAAATTGCCCTGTTTTGCTGACTAAGAAGTTCAAAATCAGAACGTGGGGTTAATCGTCTTAAGATAGAAATTTGGGGAGCCCCATGAGCCCAAAAGCAATCTCATACGTCATGCTTATCATGACGTATGCCTTTTCTTTCGTACAGTTTCGCCTTGAAATCAAAAGACTTCAAAAAGACCGAAAACTGCAGAAATTCACGTGGACAGGGTGGAGAGGGGGAAGGTGACTGAACCCCAATTTCAATCAGTTTGAGGTTGACTCTTGTGAAGGTCGGTCGTGTACTGGACCTGTGACTTGTTCTGTTTCGTGAGAGGCTGTTACGCCTGTCTGTCTGTGTACTGTTTGTGTTGGCCGAGTTGTGCCTGTGTGTTTTTCCGTTCGTAGTGATGTTCCGTATAGTTTAAGTTTCTACCAGTCACCTCTCTCTCTCTCTCTGCCTCACTGTGTGTCTGCTATTTGCTTTGTTATCTGTCTCTTTCCATTATTGGATTTACTCCTGGAATTCAAAAGGTAAAGTGAGTAATTGGACCAGAACTGAGTATTGTGCAGTAATTGACAACTTGACTGAGCGATAGTCTACTTCTTGATTGATGTCTATTTAGCGTGAGCTATCGAACTGTCTTTAGTTTAACATTACGAAAGCAGATTCTATTGTCCTGTAGTTAATATTCCGATTTTGTATTGTACACGAGTTGGACGAATCTCAGTAAAATTAAAAATTAACTGTCCTGTAATTCCAACTTGGTACTGTGGTTGTCTTTATAGTTTAGGGATTCGATTTGAGAACAAGGTGGACCAGAGTTCTTAGTTACGGAAGCCTTGTTTAAGTAGGATAATTAGTTGACCTCAAAGTTCCGTTGAGCGGTCAACTAATTATTAGGTAATTTTAGGATAGACTAACTTGACTTTGAGCCATTTAACCAGTGCTCAGATTGTGCTAATTCGAGTCATTTCACCAGTGCTCGGAGTGTTATATTGATCAGAACAAGTTTGCCCGACCCCCAAACTTGTGCAACTAGCAAGGGCTGAGAGATTAAAGTTTGAAGTTTGAGATCTTAGACGTGAAATAGACCTCTCAGTACCCAATTTGGATAAAAGCAGAGCCTAACCGAAATCCGTTTTTTTACATAAAATAATGATAAGCAACATATTATTGATGTTGCGTTATTTATGAGCAACAGCTCAAACTCAAATCAAGCCTCTGGTCTCGCGAGAGCTTATTTAGGTTGGGCTTTTCCTGTGTGATGTGCATGGTCCATAAGTGCTTGTCAGTGATTGTAACGATTCACTTCAGTATAGAGTAAGCTTGTGCACAGTAAAAGTCAAGCTGATCAACCGCCCATTAATACAACACTATGTATTCAACTTTTCTCTGGTTACTACCTTTACCAGAATACGCACCCAACTCTTGTGTAAACACTCAAGCATTGCATTTTCCATTATTACAGTCTGAGTAACTAGCCAATATAGCTTTACATTTTGCATAACTTTGTGTTTGAATCCGCAATACACAATGGCAGTTTCATCCCCAACATTTCATCAAAGCTGGATACTTTTGTCATTTAATTCAAGGCTTGACCGCAACATTATAATCATTCGAAGCAAGATGATCATGTTAAGTTAATTTGTTGAATTAATTCGCCATTTGCGTGCATTTGCCGGGTTAATGTGAACAGACCCTGGGCCAACGCATTTGCGGTTGAGAGCCAATCCTGATTGCGGCTTTAAGGGGGGCTACGAACGGTTTTGCCCAACTTCTTTAGAGAGACCTACCTTTTGGCATATGATTAGCTAACAACATGTCAAGGTTAAATATGTCCGTAGTGTGTCTTTATTACCCATGCTAACACATCGATTCTGGCACTACGCCGAAGTCGAAATTTTGGTGCGAAAAGTGGGTTTTTTGAAAAAGTTTTCTGAACTATGGTGGATTAACGGTTAGACCAATTCTGAAACTTTTTGCCACAAATGATAACTGTTACGAGTGCTAAATATTAAAAGTATTCCGGCTTTCGAGCGTTACTTGAGCTCTTAAAAGCTATAACGTCAAAGTTGGAAATTCCCTGACAAAAAGTTGCGATGTGACCGTGCGCCGTTGTCGATCTAATAAAATTGACAGCGCCTGGCCTACCCCAGCTTTTTACCACATATGACGCTCTAATAGGGGCAAACTGTCTGTGAGTTTCTGATAGTTTTTGGTTTTCTGGTTTGTGTGCTAGCAAACTTTTTGTTAAGAAATAACCCTCTATTTTTTAGGCCTGAAAATCTATAGCGCCGCAAAAATGGGGTTAAAAAATTTTTTTGTCTCCGATTTCGCCGAAAAGGTGGTTATAGGGGTTATTTGACCTGCTGAATCCGTGTATGAAATCCGCTTTTCGATATGACGCTTCCTTCGATCAGTATGCGCTTACAACTACCTTAGAGCTTTTGGAGCGATAGCCATCCATACTTCGAGAAATCAATCTAGCATTTCTAAACGCTGGAGCGAGGTTTAGTGACCTAGCTTTCTGCATATCTTGGTACACTCACTAGCCTGTAATGCGCAAAGTTTTTAGCCGATTCTGCCACAGTAATTTGGAGTAATTGACTTCCACATCTTCCGAAATGGCACCAAATAACAGCGACAATATCGATAATGTAATCTAGCACTGCGAACGCAGGAATTAACGAAATCACGTGATTTTTACGAGAGCTAGGACAGATGCTTGGAGTATTAATTGGCGCGAGGTTAGGTTCATTTTGGTAAGCCAGAGCTCATTAGGCGTTAGTTAACCTCTCCACCCGTATAGACCTACAACACCCAATTTTTCGCACTTTTGTTGTATCTCACAGAAAAATAATACAATGGTCTAGAGATTATTTTACACGATATCAAAGCACTTATATGTCAGAACTATTTCTGGACAATTTGGGTACCGTGCCTTGCGCACAGCGATCAAGGCGAGGCGAAGTTTGTGTACGTATCATGTCGAGTTTTGGACCGATAACACCAACTTCTGATGGCTCCACGGGACGCTACGCTGCATGGAATTCTTTCAAACTTTAAACTGTTTTACACTAAACCTAATACTATTATGTGGCAAAAGACTAGCCGAGTTTAGTGACCTAGCTTTTCATATCTTGGTACACTCACTAGCCTGTAATGCGCAAAGTTTTAGCCGATTCTGCCACAGTAATTTGGAGTAATTGACCCACATCTTCAAAGTGCTTTTAAATAACGGCGACAATATCGATAATGTAATCTAGCACTGCGAACGAGGATTGAAATCACGTGATTTTTACAAGAGGCTAAGACAGATACTTGGAGTATTAATTGGCGCGAAGTTAGGTTCATTTGGTAAGCCAGAGCTCATTAGGCGTTTAGTTTAACCTCCACCCGTATAGACCTACAACACCCAATTTTTCGCACTTTTTATTGTATCTCACAGAAAATAATACAATGGTCTAGAGATTATTTTACACGATATCAAAACACTATAATAAGAACTATTTGCCGGACAATTTGGGTACCGTACTAGCTGATATTGTGAAGGGTTCCTGTCCTGACTCGTCAAAGGTTCCCTCCCACCCTATAAAAATCATAAAGCACAAACACCCTATGAATTCACAAAAAGCAGCGCAAGATGAGAATGCAAAAACTGAAACAAATTTTTCCAGGTTCACACTAGTGCCTGCACTGTCTACGTAAGTTAAGGACTCCTCTTACCGAGGGCATCATTTAGAAATGATTGAAACAATACCTCTGCTGAGCTACCACCTCTTTGACAGAAGAACAGGCCAATATTAATCGTGCCTTTCTCATCTCGTTGAAGTGTATCAAGGCACAATTGACTGGCTTTGTTTTCTACCTACAAACAGCAAGAAACAGGATACATTCTTAAATTCCTCAACCCAATGGCTTCAAAATATAGCTATGTTGGATACAAAATAAATTCATTTTTAAAATAAGACTAAACTTTCGTCTATACTAAGTTCAGTAGTCAACTCACTACTCACCATTCCCCAAGCCCGCACATTTTCATCTGGAATGAATTTTTCTGGATATATATTTTCAAGGAACCACTTAAAGCTTTTGCACTTCAGACGTTCACGTATCGCCTTACGCTCAGAGACATCTCCAAAATCCGCCGACTAAAAATAATACATTTATTAAAGCTTCCTGATGACTAATATCAAAATATTTCTAAATTTAAGAAATGCCACTATAGCCCTACAGTGATCGAAGCATGGACAGCAAACACATGGAGTCACGCTGCCCACACGCTGCCCAAAAACAAGTTAATTCCTAGGTTCGGATTTCTAACCTTCAGCTCGTGTCTGAAATTGTAGAACAGACGTTTGTAGTCGTCCATCCAAACTTCGGCCATGCGAGCTGAGTTAAGACCATGGACATCTTTGGTTGTCATGTTGTAGGGATGCCCTGAGCGGAAGATATGTCCCACATGAGAACAGGGAATGAATTCCAGAGTGCCACCGCACATCCACGTCTACAATACATGCACACATACATGCACACATGCATACATACATATTCATACATTCATGAACCAATAAATTGCTATCGATTTATATATACTGTAGCTAATTCTGCTGCTAGCTGTACTACAAATTTTTAGACATACAATGATTTCAGCAAACTACACAGATCCCTGACTAGTGGTACACAAATCGAACAGTTAAAAGGAAGATAGAGAGAGATTCGTAGATAGGTATTTTCAAGGAGTTTATGTATCCCGTACTTATATATGCCATTTATGGACGCTTCAAGCAAGTCTTAACGATTATGTATTAAACTGTACATTAAGTCACTGTTACTCAGTACGATGGATAACAGATACTTCGATGTGCTACAGACACATTCATACGAGTTAGGTGCATTCACTCGCTGACGACTCTGCCAGACTGATACTAGTATTCGGCGGGCGTCGTCAGTGGCGTACCGACATACTAGTTGCAGCTTTAGGTCTTTTGAACCCCCGGAGTAAAAAGGTATTGAAAAGCGTTTCTGCCCTGTGGTCCCCTTCACGCGTGTTGTTTAGTGTATGCATGCAAGCAAAAAACAAAAACATTCCCCCATTATATCATTAATATAATTATATACCCCCCCCCCCCCCCCCCCTATCTCCCCCCCCCCTCCCCCCTCTCCCCACTCTCCCCACCCCTCCCCCCCTCATCCCTCTACCTATATCCTTCTATTTTCCCCCCTCCATTCCCCCTTTTCTTTCCCTTCTTATTTTTTTTATTTATTTCTACTCCTTTTTTTTTCCTATACTTCTTTTTTTTTCCTCCCCCCCACTTCTTATCCCCCCTTATAGCTGCTGGCCAGTAACTTCATCGGGTGCCAGGTGGCACATAATTATATCGGTGGCAAAAAGCCAGACTGTGCAGTGGTTTTGATAGTCAGTAATAATATCGGTGGCGTCAAGCCAGTAACTATATCTATGGCCTGTGGCCAATGATTACATCGAGTGCCATGCGGCACATACGTAATTGCATCAGTGGTGTGAGCCAATAACTGTATCTTTGTCTTTGCCCATATTTATTCTAACTGGATTTTTTTGGTAAGTACTAGATGAATGTCCGTTGTATCAAATTTTGTGCAAATCCAACTTTTTTGTATTAATGTCCTTTTTAATACTGTTTTGAAGAGTTTATGTGAATATACTCTTTCTAACAAGTAGGAAAAATGCTCCTTGCAGTCGCATGAAAAAGTTAATATGAGCTATTATGGCCAACATCTAAACATGCTAAGGACAAGAGTTAAAATGTTTAATATGAGCCAACATCTAAATAAGTAGAGGACAAGATGTAAACGTCTAACATGAGCCGCTACGTTTCTCTTGGGCTCATATTGACGCTCACTTTGGTTACGCCTGTGGTACGTGTCCTCTAAACAGACATTGTTAAACCTAGCCAGAAAAGCCTGAATATTAGTAGTGGCGCATACGTTTTAAGCAAAAATCAGAATTGCCTGATTTTTCAACTTCGCTTCAAAACATTTGTTTGTTTTTCGACGTTGCTTCTAGATCTCACTATACGTATGTACATGTATATAAATTATTAACAAAAGCAACCAATATAAACCAGAATAAGGCAATAAAAATTAGAACTGTCACAGACGATATATACTTACCTAGTGAGATTTCATCCAGCCATACCATCCTTGCATATGCAAACCATTCTAACCTTTTGACTATCTGAAGAAAGCCTTTGTATATACAAAATATATTAGCCATTTCATTTGCGTCAATATGAGCCCAAGAGAAACGTAGCGGCTCATGTTAGACGTTTACATCTTGTCCTCTACTTATTTAGATGTTGGCTCATATTAAACATTTTAAATCTTGTCCTTAGCATGTTTAGATGTTGGCCATAATAGCTCATATTAACTTTTTTATGCGACTGCAAGGAGCATTTTTCCTACTTGTCCTAATCCAAATTTGGTAACGTAAGGTTCGCAAGAGTATGCGTCCTTTCCATTGAAACGAGTACAGTCGATTTATTGTATATGCCCCCAACCACACCGCCGAAAAACGAAGTTTTAGGGGGTTTGACCAGTGGTCAATAGGCCACCTAGACCAGTGGTCACTTCCGTCGGTTTCGAAAATATGCCCATTGAAACGAGCATAGTCGATTTACTATATATGCCTCCAACCAAAACGCCGAAAAAAGCTAATTTAGGGGGTTTGACCAGTGGTCAATTAATAGGCCACCTAGACCGTAGTGACCAGTGGTCACCTCCGTCGGTTTCGACAATACGCCCATTGAAACGAGCGTAGTCGATTTAGTATATATGCCCCCAACCAAAACGCCGAAAAACTAAGTTTTAGGGGGTTTGACCAGTGGTCAATAGGCCACCTAGACCAGTGGTCACTTCCGTCGGTTTCGAAAATATGCCCATTGAAACGAGCATAGTCGATTTACTACATATGCCTCCAACCAAAACGCCGAAAAACGCTGTTTTAGGGGGTTTGACCAGTGGTCAATAGGCCACCTAGACCAGTGGTCACTTCCGTCGGTTTCGAAAATATGCCCATTGAAACGAGCATAGTCTATTTACTATATATGCCCCCAACCAAAACGCCGAAAAACGAAGTTTTAGGGGGTTTGACCAGTGGTCAATAGGCCACCTAGACCAGTGGTCACTTCCGTCGGTTTCGAAAATATGCCCATTGAAACGAGCATAGTCGATTTACTATATATGCCTCCAACCAAAACGCCGAAAAACGCTGTTTTAGGGGGTTTGACCAGTGGTCAATAGGCCACCTAGACCGTAGTGACCAGTGGTCACTTCCGTCGGTTTCGACAATACGCCCATTGAAACGAGCATAGTCTATTTACTATATATGCCCCCAACCAAATCGCCGAAAAACGAAGTTTTAGGGGGTTTGACCAGTGGTCAAAAGGCCACCTAGACCGTAGTGACCAGTGCTCACTTCCGTCGGTTTCGACAATACGCCCATTGAAACGAGCATAGTCGATTTACTATATATGCCTCCAACCAAAACGCCGAAAAACGCTGTTTTAGGGGGTTTGACCAGTGGTCAATAGGCCACCTAGACCGTAGTGACCAGTGGTCACTTCCGTCGGTTTCGAGAATATGCCCCCTCTCCCCTCCCCCCTCCACCTCGGTTTCGGCGATATGCTCATCTGACAACGAGCGTAGTCGATTTATTATATATGCCCCCAGCCAAAACGCCGAAAATAGCTGTTTTTGGGGACTTTTCCCAACTTTGACCCTGGGCGAGGAACCACGGGCGCCATGCAGCATGAGGGTCACATCCGTCGGTTTCGGCGATATGCTCATCGTGTTCAGCCACCCCGATTTACTATATATAGGCACCACCAAAAGACCAAAAATAGCCGTTTTTAGGGACTTTTCCCAACTTTGACCCTGGGCGAAGAAACCCGGGCACCATGCAGCATGGGGGTAACTTCCGTCGGTTTCGGCGATATGCTCATCGTGTTCAGCCACCCCGATTTACTATATATAGGCACCACCAAAAGACCAAAAATAGCCGTTTTTAGGGACTTTTCCCAACTTTGACCCTGGGCGAGGAACCACGGGCGCCATGCAGCATGAGGGTCACATCCGTCGGTTTCGGCAATATGCTCATCGTGTTCAGCGACCCCGATTTACTATATATAGGCACCACCAAAAGACCAAAAATAGCCGTTTTTAGGGACTTTTCCCAATTTTGACCTTGGGCGAGGAACCACGGGCGCCATGCAGCCAGAGGGTCACATCCGTCGGTTTCGGCGATATGCTCATCGTGTTCAGCGACCCCGATTTACTATATATAGGCACCACCAAAAGACCAAAAATAGCCGTTTTTAGGGACTTTTCCAAGCTTTGACCCTGGGCGAGGAACCACGGGCGCCATGCAGCCCGAGGGCCACATCCGTCGGTGTCGGCGATATGCTTATCGTGTTCAGCGACCCCGATTTACTGTATATGGGTACCACCCCAAGGCCGAAAAACGCTGTTTTTGCCCATTTTTAGACTATTTTAAAATTTTCGGACTTAGAAATTTTTCAGCTTGAAGGTGTCCAAAAACGCTATTTTTCCCATTTTTGACCATCTATAAAAATCGAACCAAATCGAAATTCGAAAAAAAAACATAAACTTGCTAAGTACCATTGCCTAGATAATCAAAAAATAGTATAGAAAAATGTTTCCTATGGGCCGTTCGAAAAATCGAGTTAACACAAAATTGGAAAAAAATCATGCTGAAGACAGAGAAAAAACCCCCACTTTCAAACCCGTAAGAGAAAGTCGATTTTTTCAAAGTTCATTTTTTCCGGGCAAGTTTGGTATCATTCGAAAGCTCTTGGCCTGGAGATTTCAAAAATGTAAATATTAGCTCTTAATTCCTTCCCGTTAATTAGTTATGCCTAATTAGCACTTTTCCAAATCCGCAAAGTGCCTTTATAGCTCATATTATGGGAGGCTCTCCGAGCTCCCCCATGATAGGCTTGTTTTTAATGATATTAGTTGTTCATAAAAATACTGTTTGCACGAACATATGATAGCTATTCTGCATATTTGGTTATCTA
Source organism: Trissonchulus latispiculum (assembly GCA_030248195.1). Lineage (NCBI taxonomy): Eukaryota > Metazoa > Nematoda > Enoplea > Enoplida > Ironidae > Trissonchulus > Trissonchulus latispiculum. The sequence continues at coordinate 11,065 of JASAND010029687.1, read as the reverse complement.
TCATATTATTGAAAACTGATTTTGAAATATTTGTAGTCGGATCAGGGTACCGGTTTATGCGAACTTAAAATCGTCACGTTTATAATATATCTTGGAGTGGAACAAATTATGGTTTATGCAAATATCTAAGTCTAGTACATTTGCTCTATAATTCTGTTCGTTTACTTTATTTATATTTTTTTTCCCCTGTTTTGCTTGTTCCCTTTGTTAAGTACTAATTTAGTAAAGGAATATTTCTTTTTTTTTTAATCACCTGAATTGATAAATGTATTTATAGTTTACCCCCCCAGCCGACATCTCCACCCACACCTACCACCCCCCCCACTCCTTCCCCCCCCTCCCCCGCCCACCCCCCCCCCTCTCCCTTCCTCCCATCACTCACCCTTACCTCAGCCCCCTCTCCTTCCCGCTCCCTATTCCCACCCCCCCCCACCCCCATCCCCGCCCCCCCCCCCCCCCCCCCCCCCCCCACCCCCCCCCCCCGCCCGCCCCGCCCCCGACCCCCCCCCCCCCCCCCCCCCCTCCCCCCTCCCGCCTCCCCCCCCGTGGCCCCCGTCCCCCCCCCCCTCCCCCCCCACCCCCTCCCTCCCCCCCACCCCCCGCTCACCCCCTCCCCCCCCCGCCCCCCCCCCTCCCTCCCCCTCCACGCCCCTCTCCTCCCGCGCCCCCCCCTCCCCGCCCCCCCCTACCCCCCCCCCTTCCCCCCCCTCCCCCCCGCCCTCCCCCCCCCACCCCCTATCCCATCCCCCCCCCTCCCCCTCCCCTCCCCCCCCCGCCCGCCCTTTCCCCTTTCATCCCCCCTCCCGCCGACGCCCCCCCCCCCCCCCTTCCATCCCCCCCTCCCCCGCTCTCCCCCCACCTTCCCTCACCCCCTCGTGCGCACCTCCGCGTTTTTCCCGCCCTTTTAAACAACAAAAAATACACGCAAAGAACCCCGCACAATATCGCTTAGGGCTAGATTCAAGAACATTTTGATCATCTACCGTGGTTACATCGTCTATGTATCTGAATGTATTCTCTAAATATTCATTTATTGCTGTTGTTTTCATTTGTAACGAATTTGTATTCGAAATGGTGTAATGTTATATTGGCTAAGGTTGGTGCTGCGTTTGTTCCCATAGGTATTCCTATTTGTTGTTTAAATCTGAGATTTCCGAGTATGAAGTATGTGTTATATATTAAATACCTGCACATATCTATCACTTCTTGCGGGTTTATAGTAGTGAATTTAGGTTCTCCGTTACCCCAGTATATTTTATCATTTCTTATATGCAGAATGTAAGGTACCCTTTACTAGCTCAGAAACTGCTGTGTTTATTGTTGTCCTGTGTTCTAGACTAGTGTATAGTGGGGTGAAGTCAAAAGTATTTGTTTTTGCTGCTTTCTTTTTGTTTTTTTATGCTAAGGTATCAAGGTTAGGTTTGTTATAGTTAATTATCCAGAAAGGATTACATTTATATTTAGTTATATACATTTCGCAGAGTTTTTGTGTTTTGGCTAATACTATCTTGAGTATTTTGTCCGGTATTTTTGATATTCCAGTCCAGTATTGTGGGTGCATATTTACTGGCTATTATAGTTCTGAATTTCATAGGCTTTTTGTGAAACTTAGGTATTATGTACACGAAAGGCAACTCTTGGTACTGACCTGTGTGATGAAGTTTTTTTGTTATACGCTATCATATTGGACAATATTTCTTGCTTTGTTTTGTTGTTTTCCATTATAGTCCACAGTATCGAGGCAAACGTGAGCATATATGTATAAACATATATTCATTGAAGGTTTGCGTACTGTGGGGCGGTTGTTCATTTCATTCCATTTTCCATTTCCATTATGTATGCATGTATTGTTGTTGGTTGTATTATCAACCATTCCTACTTCTTTTAGCATAGAATATACATAAAATTGTTTGCAAATGATGGAAAAGTTTTGAGGTACCTTATCAGTTAAAGTGAATACAAAATGTTGACTTAATTGGTTTATTTTGTGTTTGAGTTCGTCTACGTTGAAGAAACCAAGAAAAATGTTGTCTTACTCGAAAAGAGATTTCTAAATTTTCACCACCCCATATGTCCATACCAGGATCATAGGCCCCAATCTCAAAAAAATATTTTCGTTCAGCTGCAAGAAGACCACCTGCCATTGTTGGAGATCTGGAAGTAAAGAAAGTAGCTCGTTACACCACAAAGTGTTACAGGCAACAACAAAAAACTGTTTAGGAATCATGTCCCACTAATATTGGAATTAAAGAACCGTTGTTAAATGGGTTGAGTGAAACTATCCAAAACACAAAAAATCAGTCAAAAGCTTGCACCCTGCAAAGAAATCCAGGTGCCACAAATAAGCATGGGCGCACACAGAATTTTAAACAGGAAAGGGCTGCAGCCTCTGAAAGTTGATAAGATGAAATAATGCCGTCGCAGACTCATAAATTGCACTAAGTTTTAGCTTCACAGACTTTTAGTTGGCTTTCGGTTTGGAGCGGGCTCACGCTTTGTTTACTTACATAACTCTAAGATTAATTGTCTAAAAGGTTTTTATAACTTGTAAGAAGCGTTATAAGAAACTTGTAAGTTTCGTAAACATTTTTATAAGTTTAGGGGGACACAAAATAAGGTTCTACCTAATTGGATCAGTGCTACTCTTTCTACGGTTCTGCTCAGCCTGTTGCATAGGAATCCAAGTGAAATGTAAGCTCCAAGAGAATCCTCCCACTGAGGTAGAGGGACCGCCCCAATAGGCCATCGATTTGTCACTGATCATATCAATGGTAGGACACAGAACGGCGGTACGCTTATCCTTGATTCGCTGCAAAATTGGTTCCAACCTAAATTACACGAAAAGCGGCTGAAAATTACCTAAAAATTGTACCTAGATTAAATTTAAACTGTAAGCAGCGGCAAAGAGGCTGAAAATGCAGAGAATCCCACTTCAGCGAAGGATCTAAAATTTGACCCAAACTGTCTAACTGTCTAGAAAATGAACATTTTTTGAACCTTAAAACAGAGAACAGCAACGTATCAAAACAATCTATTTATCTTCTATTCAATATTCTATTGTATACAATACCATCCATGATTGGCTTCACAATGGGAGTCCAGGAAAACCAGTACATCCCCAGTTGCCACTTTTGCTCCTTCAATTTTGGCCCTAATCAATCCCTGACGTTCAGTTTTCCGGAAAAGCTTCACCTTTCCATTCCATCGTTTGATGTAGTCCTCCAGAGGTTGACCCAGCTCTTCTAAAACAGTCAGAACATGTGTAAATGTTACAAATGATAAAAATTAAACAGAAACAGTTGCTGTCTATGACATCGCTGACGAAACCAGGAATTCGTGGGGAGGGGAGAGTGCGACTCTCCGAGCGACATTCTAATTTTTACAATACATCAAATCTGCAATCCTTTTAATTTTGACAGCCACTATCAGACATATAGTTTTGGAAAGTTTCATCAATTTTCAGCTTTAGCAAAGAATCGAGTAGTATACCCACTAGGATTCGTCACCAACAATAATTCAAGCCTTTATTACTAAATTATAATTTTGTTGTACGTATGTTAAGACTAAGAGTAACGTATAAATAGGTACCTAGTAGGTACCTCTATCACTGTTGTCATCCAGCAAGACGACTTCATGAAGGAGATCAGGAGGAGAGCGATTAATGATACTGTGAACTGTCCTCAGAAGGGGCGTCCAGGCCTCATTGGTAAAGATGACAACCACTGACGCTGTAGGAAGATCCACGTCATACGTCATTGCTTTGCATCTACAAAAACCAGGGATTTTTTTTTCAAAATCGGCCCTGTGTAAATCTTGTGTAAATTTAAATTTCAGTGTGTATTTTTGTTTGAAGCTGTGTAAAATCTAAAAGTGTTGTTTTTCAGATATAATACGAAATAAAATAAATTTCAACGTTATTTTCGTACTACAATGTTTTTTTCGAATCATGCAAGCCAACGTTCTGCTAGCTGCACTTGTGTAACGTCCCGGAAGAACCCACACGGGGGTCTGGAGGGCGGAGTACCCCAGACGCTGAGGAAATTTTGTAAATTGTAATAAAATTCACAATGGACACGTCTAAAAAGATTAATCCGTTAAATGTCAAAACTAGGATTGGACAAATTCTAATTTCTGGAAAAACTTCTCCTAATGAAACGATTTCTTTATTTTTCCAACTTTTTGGAATAATTTTTCTCACAAACATGCTAGTTAAAAGGTTTGAAGCTTTTGTTGCTGGTGGGTATGGATCCATAATATAGACAGAAAACACCAATTCTACAATGGATACCTAGAACAGCGGGGGGTCTGGAGGGCGGAGCCCCCCAGAAGTAGAGAAATTTTTTAAATTTTTTGGCAAAACCGTGTTGAAAAGTTGCATTCCTTTAGCTTTCGTTTTGAATATTTATTGTGCAAGACAGGAACAATTTTTTGTGGTTCAGACTGCTTTTTATGATAAAGGATATGTAGAAGAAACGATACTGAATCGTATCTACTTGCTATATATACTATACTATCTTACTAATATTTGCACGCTGTACGTAAATAAATAATACGCAACTGGATAAGCAGAAGTATTTGCAGGAACAATAGAACACCTATAATCATGTCGCAATGCAGAAAACCATTGTAAATGATTGGAAAGAGGCGGGGGTCTGGGGGCGGCAGCCCCCAGCTAAAAGCTAGAGCTATTTTAAATATGAAAAGCTTGAAAACTATTTTTTCAGAGCACTTTTTGCAAAAATATTCAAAAATTTGGCTGTGTATTTTGGTGTGTAAATTAGTTTTTCACTGTGTAAATTTAATTTTTTTGTGTAAATACACAGTATTTTACACAAAAAGAAAACCATGACAAAAACACACAATGTTTTTAGGTAAATCGAAGTTGCTGTAGCTGTCCTTCATTGTAGAAACAGAAACGGAGCTATATACACAAAATGCACAGAAATAACAATACCTGCCTACTGCCTAGATAGGCCTCGTTAATATCCAAAAAATTAATTATTAATGAAAAATTAATAAAAAGTACGTACTCCTGTGAACGAACGTCCGGCAGGGTTCTGTCCATGGAAATTTTGTCAGCTGCCACCACACTCATGAACCAGGTCTTCATCTGCTCTTCACTCTTTTTCTGCTCCTCACCCACCAGTTCCACTCCCCGACCCATTTCACCAGGACCATCCCGGGACACATCAATGTCGCCTCGGTAGGCCTGGCGCCTTCCAAAGGAATCCGTCACTAGGGCTCCCACAGCGCCAGCCCCATCACCCCCACTACGCCCCGCTAAGCTGGGCGACTTTGCATTCTGAAACAAAGAAAGATGGAGATAAAGCGAAGCGTAAGAGTGAAAAAATAAAGTTTCTTCCTGGAGTGAACATCAAACTCAAATTTTAAGAATTTTTAGCCAAAAATTTCAAAAATTTTCACTTTTTCGCACAGTTATAGCAGTATATATATAGAAAACAGGCTATTTTTACTGCATTTTTGGCATTTTAGACTATTTTATCCCCCTCCCCTACTTTTCGACCTCTCCCCACTAGTGGGGGGGGGGGATCCCCCACTTTTTCGCCTAAAAACCAGCTCTGTACTGACATATACTTCCATATTTTTAATCTACTAAGTAATCTACCTTTTTCCTAAGCAAAAACTTCTGGTAAGAGTCTGAGGGGCTGATTTCAAGGAAGGAGAGGGCGAAAATTTACCAAAAAACCCCAATTTTCGGGGCACTTCTGGGCTCTGGGGAGGGAAGGCCCGAATCCTGGCGGGCGTTTCTGAAGACCGACCAAGTCAGGGGAACCTATTTTTGGGAGGCCGCCCCTCACCCCCACTCCTACTGGAAAAAGCCAGATAACAGGATGCCTGCAGTAAGCACACAAGTTAAACCTTAGTATCGTCGGACTTAAAACAGTGATTAAGTTTTGGCTCACCAATTTGATCAGCTAATCTGCTACGTACATTATCTTAGAAATCTACTCTCAGAAGAGGCCAGAGGATTATTGGCAACTAATGTTTGATTACAACACTCTTCTTTGTATACGTTGAATCAAAAATTTCTCATTTTCAAGATAAGAGACTAACTTAAATCTGCTGAACAGCATAATTGTGATCTAACAACGTGTAGCCCTAATCTTTTCCCTCACCCATAAGTTTCATTGGCGTAATATATACCTGTGACTGTTGCCCCTGCAATTCCTGTAACTGTTGGACAAACTGAGCCTGAAGACGTCGCGTATAAATGAAGAGAGCACAGCCAAAGACACAGGCCAGAAACAGAAACTGTATCACAGCCTCTCTACGACGAGGACAACAGAGACGAACGATTCCAATAAACCCTGACATCCTCTATGTACATCGCTGTCAGGGCAAATCTGAAAGAATCAATATCCGTCTAGAAAAACCATCAACCTACTACCCCACCAATGTCAGAAATAGAATTTAAATCAATTGAAACAAAGTTATACTAACACTAGTCGTAGATGCATCACTGATCTCTGCATTTCTTCTGGGCCAACCTCTAACTGTAGTGAGAAATTAAGTATATTAAACGATAGCCCCAGTAAGGGTTAAGGTGAGGGCGACTAAAATGGGGGTGCCCCAAATTTCTTGGATCGGTTTCATTTTTTGCATGAATATACACCATGTGCGTGGTCAAAAAATACTTGGTTGTTGGTTCTTGACTGGCTCTCAGTAGCTCGCCAGGCACCCGAGAACCGGTCCGACCCCTTATTTTTCGTGACACCCGCTGCAAATATTAAAAAATTCCTTCTAATTGTTTAGCTTAATGAAAACATCTATGCTTTGGCACAATGAGAGAAGGCATATGGGGTAACATACACATGGCATTCGCTTTGCTGTAACCCTAACGGTTGTAGAGTAATGCTATCCTAAACTTGACGAATCATCGAAAATTTGACAAATTTTGGCTGCCGAATCAAAAAATTTAAATCTGGTGCGACCCCAGAAGCTGAAATTTGGTATGAACATACATTCCATAGGTCTACAAAATTGTGCCAAATATGAAGGAATTCTGCCCGGGCATTATAGTTTTATTCCACTTGAAACGTGAAAAAATGTCAATTTTGCTCTGGTTCCAAAAGTATCTCAAGGCGTTATAGCTTAAAACGCTGACAGGTTTGGCTCAAATTGTACTGATTCGTAGCCTTACTGACCCTACCACAAGAACATAAATTTCAACCTGTTTCCGTCATAAATCAATGCATGGCTGGAACTTTGAGTACTCAGTCGAATGCCAACTAAACTGCCTGAACAGTACATTCTTGTAGCGTTTGTACAGCCTCCCACACGAAACAAAAGCAACCTTACACAGTTGATAAGTAACAAAATAAAAGTAAATTAATTAGATTTTCACCCATTACAAACGTTTTCTCAACGTAATCATGATTTTAAACTACGGCAAAGTGAAGGTCGAAACCCTCAATTCAACCGTCCTTTGAAACCATGAAATTTCAGTTTTTCGAAAATAACTTGAAATAGGTGGCAAATACGCGATTGCGCCAAGAAGAAAAGTTGTTCAGAATCATGAAAGCTATCGATTGATATACATATTGCACATATGGGACAATCTTCAAAACTTCGCTTTTTGCCACTTTTTTCAGGTTTCAAGTGGAATAAAATTATAATGCCCGGGCAGAATTCCTTCATATTTGGCACAATTTTGTAGACCTATGGGATGTATGTTCACACCAAATTTCAGCTTCCAGGGTCCCACCAGAATTAAATTTTTTAATTCGGCGGCCAAAATTTGTCAAATTTTCGACGATTCGTCAAGTTTAGGATAGCATTGCTCTACAACCGTTAGGGTTACAAAAGCTAATGCCATGTGTATGTTACCTAATATGCCTTCTCTCATTGTGCCAAAGCGTAGATGTTTTCATTGAACCAAACGGCAAGGAGAAATTTTTTAGTATGTATAGTGGGTGTCACGAAAAATGGGGGGTGCGACCAGTTCTCGGGTGCCTGGCGAGCTACTGAGAGCCAGCTAAGAACGAACGACCAAGTATTTTTGACCACGCACATGGTGTATATTCATGCAAAAAATGAAGCCAATCCAAGAAAGTTGGGGCAAAAGTTTAGTCGCCCCCCTTAAAGACGGATATTGATTTTTTCAGATTTGCCCTGACAGCGATGTACATAGAGGATGTCAGGGTTTATTGGAATCGTTCGTCTCTGTTGTCCTCGTCGTAGAGAGGCTGTGATACAGTTTCTGTTTCTGGCCTGTGTCTTTGGCTGTGCTCTCTTCATTTATACGCGACGTCTTCAGGCTCAGTTTGTCCAACAGTTACAGGAATTGCAGGGGCAACAGTCACAGGTATATATTACGCCAATGAAACTTATGGGTGAGGGAAAAGATTAGGGCTACACGTTGTTAGATCACAATTATGCTGTTCAGCAGATTTAAGTTAGTCTCTTATCTTGAAAATGAGAAATGTTTTGATTCAAGGTCTACAAAGAAGAGTGCGTGTAAGCAAACATTAGTTGCTAATAATCCTCTGGCGTCTTCTGAGAGTAGAATTCTAAGATAATGTACGTAGCAGATTAGCTGATCAAATTGGTGAGCCAAAACTTAATCACTGTTTTAAGTCCGACGATACTAAGGTTTAACTTGTGTGCTTACTGCAGGCATCCTGTTATCTGGCTTTTTCCAGTAGGAGTGGGGGTGAGAAGCGGCCTCCCAAAAATAGGTTCCCCTGACTTGGTCGGTCCTCAGAAACGCCCCCCAGGATTCGGGCCTTCCCTCTCCCCAGAGCCCAGAAGTGCCCCGAAGATTGGGGTTTTTTGGTAAATTTTTGCCCTCTCCTTCCTTGAAATCAGCCCCTCAGACTCTTACCAGAAGTTTTTGCTTAGGAAAAAGGTAGATTACTTAGTAGATTAAAAATATGGAAGTATATGTTAGTACAGAGCTGGTTTTTAGGCGAAAAAGTGGGGGGACCCCCCCCACTAGTGGGGAGAGGTCGAAAAGTGGGGGAGGGGGATAAAATAGTTTCAATGTCAAAAATGCAATAAAAATAGCCTGTTTTCTATATATACTGCTATAACTGTGCGAAAAAGTGAAATTTTTGAAATTTTTGGCTAAAAATTCTTAAAATTTGAGTTTGATGTTCACTCCAGGAAGAAACTTTATTTTTTCACTCTTACGCTTCGCTTTATCTCCATCTTTCTTTTTTTCAGAATGCAAAGTCGCCCAGCTTAGCGGGGCGTAGTGGGGGTGATGGGGCTGGCGCTGTGGGAGCCCTAGTGACGGATTCCTTTGGGCGGCGCCAGGCCTACCGGGGCGACATTGATGTGTCCCGGGATGGTCCTGGTGAAATGGGTCGGGGAGTGGAACTGGTGGGTGAGGAACAGAAAAAGAGTGAAGAGCAAATGAAGACCTGGTTCATGAGTGTGGTGGCAGCTGACAAAATTTCCATGGACAGAACATTGCCGGACGTTCGTTCACAGGAGTACGTACTTTTTATTAATTTTTCATTTTAATAATTAATTTTTTCGGATATTAACGAGGGCTATCTAGACACTAGGCAGGTGATGTTATTTCAGTGCATTTTGTGTATGTAGCTCCGTTTCTGTTTCTACAATGAAGGAAAGCTACAGCAACTTCGATTTACCTAAAAACATTTTGTGTTTTTGTAGATGCAAAGCAATGACGTATGACGTGGATCTTCCTACAGCGTCAGTGGTTGTCATCTTCACCAATGAGGCCTGGACGCCCCTTCTGAGGACAGTTCACAGCGTCATCAATCGCTCTCCTCCTGATCTCCTTCATGAAGTCGTCTTGCTGGATGACAACAGTGATAGAGGTACCTACTAGGTACCTATTTATACGTTACTCTTAGTCTTAACATACGTACAACAAAATTATAATTTAGTAATAAAGGCTTGAATTATTGTTGGTGACGAATCCTAGTGGGTATACTACTCGATTCTTTGCTAAAGCTGAAAATTGATGAAACTTTCCAAAACTATATGTCTGATAGTGGCTGTCAAAATTAAAAGGATTGCAGATTTGATGTATTGTAAAAATTAGAATGTCGCTCGGAGAGTCGCACTCTCCCCTCCCTTTCACGAATTCCTGGTTTCGTCAGCAAAATCGTCATAGACAGCAACTGTTTCTGTTTAATTTTCCTATCATTTGTAACATTTACACATGTTCTGACTGTTTTAGAAGAGCTTTTGGCCAACTCTCTGGAGGACTACATCAAACGATGGAATTTGGAAAGGTGAAGCTTTTCCGGAAAACTGAACGTCAGGGATTTGATTAGGGCCAAAAATTCAAGCGATAAAAAGTGGCAACTGGGGATGATACTGGTTTTCCTTGGACTCCTATTCTTGTGAAGCTAACCATGGATGGTATTCGTCATACAATTAGAATATGTTTTTAGAAGATAACATTTGATTGTTATTTGATACGTTGTTCTGTTCTCTGTTTTTAAGGTTCAAAAAGTTGTTCATTTTCTAGACAGTTAGACAGTTTGGGTCAAATTTTAGATCCTTTCTGCTGAAGTGGGATTTTTAGCATTTTCAGCCTTGCCGCCGCTATAACTTGGTTTAAATTTAATCTAGTGTACAATTTTTGAAGTGATTTTCAGCCGTCTTTTCGTGTAATTTTTAGGCTGGAACCAATTTTGCGACGAATCAAGGATAAGCGTACCGCCGTTCTGTGTCCTACCATTGATATGATCAGTGACAAATCAGATGTGACTCTGTTGGGGCGGTCCCTCTACCTCAGTGGGAGGATTCTCTTGGAGTTCTTACATTCCACTTGGATTCCTGGCAACAGGACAAGGTAAGACAGGACCGAAGAGTAGGCACTTCAGTCCACCAGGGTGCAGAGAACTATGGTACGTGTCCCCTAAACTAATAAAGCGATGTTTGCCAGAAACTTTCACAAGTTTCTTATAACGCTTCTTACAAGTTATAAAACCTTTTTAGACAATTAATCTTGGAGTTACATGTAAGTAAACGAAGCGTGAGCCCGCTCCACAAACCGAAAGCCAACTAAAAGTCCGTGAAGCTAAAACTTAGCAGCAATTTTGCGGATTTGGCATTTGCA